>JAUKPT010005250.1:0-10553 GCA_032273505.1 Nanomia bijuga | reverse complement strand
TCCATCATGAATTTGCCTATAAATTGTAGAGAATCTGTTTCTACAGAAGCGGAAAAAGCATTTTCAATTTAAAAAAACACATCAAATGATGTGTTTGTTATTTCTAGCCACTTCTGGTGAAACCAACCAAAATCTTGATTATGTAATTCAACCAATGGAACTTTGAATTTACATATAAATTGAAGACATTCCATAATTAACAAGACATGATTGATTAATTTAGAGATTTTTTTTATAGTGCCTCATTTTCTATTAATTGGTTTCATGCTTTTCTAATTTGACTAAAAAAAATATTTTTATCTTTAAATTTTATCTTTTTCATATATTTTAGGTTATGAAACCTTTAAAGAAAGAAATAGTAAAAATTTATTATCCTTTATTACAATGGTAATAAAATGGTTTCTGTTAGTGGCACTACTCTTTGCTAATGGCTCATCACAGCGTAAAAGGGAAACGACATATTATCCTGAAATCATTGATCAGGAGAGTACGTTTAAAGTCACACTGAATGAAACGATTTGTTTACCTTGTAAAGTCAAGAAGCAATACACAGACAAATGCTTTTTCTATTGGAAGAAGGACGGCTCTGTTGTACTGCAATGGCCTCGCTATCGAATGAAATCGAACAAATGTCTACGGATACGGAACATACGTTCAAGTGATCATGCGAAATTCGAGTGTCACGCAAAATGTGTCAATGGTCATGTAGCGGAAGCTGTTCGTAACTTAGTTGTCATCAATCGAGATATTAATGCCACTTATCAGCCCGAACGAGAACCCAGTACTAAATTTGTTCCTTCTGTACCAGTACCTATATTTTTCAGAGATACTTTAGAAAGAACTAATGCTAAGCTAGTTCGTAAGTTTTTTTACATAGGTCGGAGAGCAAAGCTCAAATGTGCAATATCAGGGTCTCCTGCCCCAAAAATTCAATGGTACTTTAATGGCGTCTTGTTGGCTGGATCCAATCTAGTAAATATTCGCCCTCGAACGTATGCATTAGTTATAAACCCTTTTTCATCACATCATATCGGGAATTACACTTGTGTTGGAAGTAATGGACGAGGTGTTCTTAACATGTCGTTTGTTGTTGCAAATAAATCAGGAGATCCTCACCCTCCGAAACCGGAGGAAGAAGAGAAGATTGTTACCGAAGGTGATAATGTGACTTTACGTTGTAAGAAACCTGCAAACAAAGTTCGATACCTTGTTTGGCACCCACCGAAACGTGAATTACAAAAACAGCAAAATCAAGCTCTCCCGCGTGATTATGAACCGTTTTATTATAAATCACGCAAGGTACCGAAATCGGTGAGTGATGATGGATTGACGGTAAAAGATTTCTATTTGTACAACATCAGTCAAAAAGTCCATCAAGGTGTATACAGGTGCTTAGCTTTATATAAACGTAGTCGTAGCGACAAACTAGTACCAATAAAAATCATCAATTTGAAAATAAAGACTGATTCTCAGGTGTCTGTTGTTGGAAATGGCAGACCGAACAGTGAGATCTTACTGGTTAAAATCGCAGTTCCTGTGATGGGTAGTTTGTTGACACTAGTCGTAGTCATCCTTTGTTTTCGTTGTAGCAGAAAAACTACTGTAAATAATCCTGCAAAAACGAAAACAGAAGAGGAAGAGAATACTCTTTCAATGCATATATTACCAAACACACCGACTGGTACATTACGCATCCACAAAGCACTACAAGAGTTTGCTCTTGGCAATGAAATGAAAAGCATTAACGAAGCAGAGCCACCTCCAGACGACGAGTATGATGAAGTAGGTGGAGATACTATTGATAACAAACTAGGTATAACACTTAAATCTGCTACTAAATCCACATCACTAATAAACCAAAACAACATACCACAAAATAATAGTATCAATACAATAACAGACTCTAATCATAGACATAGGAGCTCGACGGAGAGTTTAGAGACTCCGTGCACTCCTCCACCTCCGTATCCCTATGACGACGGGGAAGTGGTAGAACAAATAAACTCTATAGCATCTTCGAACAATACCGAAACAACAACAACAATAAATAAAAAACAAAGACATAACAATAACAATAAACGATATCATAATCAACTGCGGTCTAAACAGCACGATACAGCGAAAACAATAGACTGTGAAAATAAAATATCATTGTATAATAGTAATAGTAATAGTTGCAGTAATAATAGTACAATACAAACAAACTTAACGGAATCTGATATTCCTGAGGAGTCTGAAGAAGACGACCAATTACTACAACGAGAAATGAAAAACTGGGAACCCTTGATTCGGGATAGTACTTCTTATATTAGTGATCGCAGCATCCCTGTCGTTGTCAACAATGATGACGATGACACACTTAGGTACAATAGGACTTCAACTACATTGCCTGAAACAAAAACCTTGTTATTAGGACAAGAACAACTACAACAACAACTTTGTGAAAATAGTATTTTATTGGCGTCGTCAGAACATGCTCAGCAACAGATTACTATTTAAATTATTATATATGTGAAGTATTTTTCTAAAAGAGAGTTTAAATTATATGCAGTTGCATTGCAGCAAAACATTCACACATTTTAAGAGAGAAAATCCTATCTTTTGATGTTATTATTATTATTAGGCATTGCCTCAAAATTATGGCTAGATTTACCAATTTGATTGACTGAACAATTACATCTTAGAATTTTAATTGGTCTACTTCGATATATTGATCTTAAACCATGGTGCAACGACCAATCAGCTTCGTTATGATGTAATTCTCAACCAATCAAATGATACAAAGTAGCCATGATTTTGTAGCAATCCCTTTAGGTGTTTGGATATTGAAAAAAAAAATTCCTTTATAGGTGTATAATTGCTATGGTTACATTTTTGTAACTACTATCAACAATTAATTTTCTAAAAGATGGAGAGAGAGAAATGGTGAGGTTTCTATTTTTATGGTTTCCATCCAATCAAAATTCAGTATCTAGTTGTAAGGTAACGGATTATCAATTATCAATTATCAATTATCATCTAAAGAAAACTCCTCGGAATCCATAGAAAACTTCTTTTTTTTTAAATTTCAGTCATTTTGAAATTGCTGTCAGTATCATTCTCTCTTTTGGTCTACTATCTGGTTCTCTTGGGTCTTTACCAGTTTTTCCAAAAATAGTTGTTAACTCGTGGAAGTTTTCCCAAAATTCCTTGCAATATTCCTACAGTTCTTTCATTGATTTCAGGGGGAAATTATGGCAAAATATGGCAAATTATGGATTCACTTGCCTAACATACGCTTTTCAGGGAAAATTATTTCAATCTGTTCTCCTGTCTCCTGGTCCTCTTCTTCATTCAGTCTCATTCTTGCTCTACCAGTTTTTCCAAAAAATAGTTTTTACCTGTAAAGCTATAGATGTGATAAAAAGGAGGAGGAGTCGTTCTTTAGAATTTGTGTTTTGAAATGAATTCCGGGAATTTGATATTTTATCTGTGTTACAAGATACATTTCATGTATGTTCGTTGTATTTTCACACTCGAAAGACTGTAGATTTGGTTTGTGTGGTTCATCTGTGTGGTTAACACATGTGTCATTGTCGTTGTCAAGCTCAGTTTGTCATTCGTTGTTGTCCTCTCGTCGTTCACCGCTGAAAGCTGAATTGTGAATTATGAATTTTTAAATTTTGATTAGTAATGGTTTGGTGTCCTTTTGGGTAAATTTATCAATTTTGGTTGGTTGGAAATTACATCATCAAGGATCTTATTGGTTGATTTCAAAATATGGTCTTATGATTTTCTGGTAAAACATGATAAAATTCTCAAGTGACCCAAAAAGAATCTTGATGTAATTCTTGACAAAATTAACCTAAATTTACCCTTAATGGTTGGTTGGAGACAACATATTCAGAAGAGTGTAGCATGTTTTTGTATACCAGGTCAGGGATCATTGGTTAGTTTTCTCACTAAAGTTATAATTGAATAATTGCGATGGTTGCTGACGAGGAAATTGTTGAATTATAGCTTAATCATTTTACATTTACAGACATGGTTGTGTTCAGGGAATTCCCTGATTTCAGGAGAAAAAATATTTTTGAAAACCAAGTTATTTAAAGAAAAGTCTTTAGAAATGCTATTTTTGATCATTTGGAGGTGCTTAAATCTCAAAATATCTCCATTGGGGGCCTTACATCGCCCCCAAACCCACAGCTACTTTAAAATTTGCTACGCTCGTATCCTCACTGTGCTCGTTTTAGTATTTTCAGAGGAAACAATTTCAACAGACAATCAGGTCTGTTTACATACAACTTTATTTTTATCTTCTATACAGGAGATCATTGTTATGCTTTACATCTCTTCCTCGACACGTTTCCAATTGTTTACTTACATCTGAAAGGTTGCTGAGGGTCACTGGGGGCTAATAGGGATCAGGAAACAATACCCAATATAGATGGATGTAGATAACATCAAGTTAATGATAGCTTTGTGTGTTGGTCGGTTAACTCTAATCATGATACTTTTAATACATTTCTTGTGGTCTTAAAACCTTCGTCGTTCAAGGAATGTCATTAATGATATTAAATAACTGAAAAACAACCTTTTGGTTGATTGTTAAAAAGAATCTTGATATTGTTACTACTATGTAGTCAGCACAGGCAGGCATTATTTTTGTTCCTCATCATTTCCTTAACTAATATTGAAAGAATTTCGAGACCCATCCTCTTTACCATTTGACCAGTTTGTTGATTTAATTGAGAAGAGTCATTCATGCCAAGTTCAAGATTCATGAAGTCTTATTAATTACCCTTCTCTCTCTTCATCCTTTAATTTGTATATTTTTTGTTGGATGTGCAACATATTATAGAAATTTAGAAGATTTAGTATTTTTCATCATTAATCTTTCATTTATTTTTATTTTTATTCATTTTTAGTTTTTTACACATTTTCAATTTTATTTGACATTCAAATCATTTTTCTCATATTTTCAATTTTTTTTTTTCATATTTTATGAAAATTATCTATTTTACTAAGGGATTGTCCACGAATTATGGCTAATTGATTGGTTGAAGATTACATCATCAAGATACTGATTGATTTATGAATAAGTGTTTTTCCAATTTTCGATTTTAACAAAACATCAAATTGAGACATAAAATTGAACCAATTAGCTTCCCTATGATGTTATTTCTTCCCAATCAAACGGCTAAAATAGCTGAAATTGGGGACAATTCCTAATAGAACTTGCGTTTAGTATATCTTGTGTGTCTTTTTTATTGGTGTATTTCTGATAAGAATAATAGGGAATCGTCTACAAGTTATAGGTAAAAATTTATACGTATTTGATTGGTTGAAAATTACATCCCAAGAATTTGATTGGTCTCTAAGAATCTTTTCGTCACTTTTAGCTATTAGAAAACATCAAATTTGAAATCAACCAATAAGATTCTTGATGACACAATCCTAAGGGATCGCCTACTAAAAATATAGGTAAAAATTTATCTGTTGGTACGTTCAAAAATTACATCATCAAGATTCTGATTGGTTTATTTAAGAATATTATCATGGGTTTTAATTTTAGAAAAATATCAAAAGTTGACATTTAAGAATCAGTTGACACCTTATATGATGTAATTTTGAACCAATGAAACAATTTGCAGACGAACCTGATGAAAGTATGAAAAATGCTGGTTTCAAGCATCATTTGTGTTTCTGTTTTCTCTAGTATACATTTAAACAGTAAATATTTTGGTGGAAATTCCCCCTCCCCTTCCCTAGAGAGGGGGAGGGGGGGGGGGTAAATAATTTCCTTCAACCATAAGGTATATACCAAGACATTTGAAAATTCTCTTTTCTTGAGCATTTTGGTTCTGGAGTTTAAAATTCTCTTGTATCTAAGTAAACATAATGCATAAGAAACTTAGTTACGATTAGAAACTAATTTTGTAACTCTACTCTGGATCAAAAATTAGGGGAAGAAATAAGGTCTCTTCCAAATATGGTGGTGGGAAAATATAATGGTTTTCTGTCAAAATATATACCGTTGATACATTTTGAAACTCCTAAAATATAACAGCTGTTTTATTCCTTAAATGACATGCATCTTCAGGGAATCATTTTAAATATGCAAGAAACTGTTAATTGAAAAAGAATTATCAATTCCAATCTTGCTTGCAAATTCTCCCAATTTTTTTGGCTATTTTTATTTTATCTTCACATTCTTACAAAGTATTCTCTAATTTTAGCTGCTATTTTGTTGTCATAAATTTAGCAAGATTTTTTATCTTTGAAATCAACAAGTATAATTTTCTGTAAAGTTCTATCAATACAGCAATTCACTTTTTTAAACTTCTTTTTCACTTTCATTAACATATATGATTTCAGTGCAGACATGATTGTGTTCAAGGAATCCCCTGATTTCAGGAACAAACTTTTTTTGAAATCCAAATTATTTATAGAAAAGTCTCCAGAAATGCTATTTCTGGTCATTTGGAGGTGTCTAAATCTTAAAATTTCTCCAATGGGGGGCTTACAGCACCCCTCAACCCCCATCTGCTTTAAAACTCCCTACGCTTGTCTCCTCGCTGCACTCATTTTAGATTTTCAGGGAAAAATAATTTAACCCACAATCATCATATCAGTATTCAGGGGGATGTCTTCTGATAGATTTATGTAGTAGAATATATTATCAGATCTTTTGATACTAGAGATACAGATATAGATATTTTTTCTAGAGTATTTTCTTTCTTTTTAGAAGAACTAGTGTTTCTAACAAATAATCTGCAGTGGAATGTCTTTCAAAATGAACTTACACTCTTTGAGTGAATAATACCTTGATGAGATAATTTTCAAAGTGCTTAAGAATTTGTATATTGTTTCACTGCAGAATAACCTTTATCTTTGAACTCACCTGTGGAATATTCCATGGTTTTAAAGAGTATGGACTTACCTCTTCTTGATTGCAATGATGAAATATTTTTAGAGATGTTTTTCGAAGTGGTTGTTTCAAATTATATCAATTCATCGTTTTATTGGTTGAAAAGTACATCTCAAGATTTCTATTGATTCACTTAAGAGTTTTATCAATAGTTTTGGTTTAAACAAAACAATTTGATGACATCTTGAAATCAACCAATAGGATTCTTCATAATGTATTTTTTAGCCAACCAAACTGTTTCAAAAAGTCGTACAGCTCTCAAAATCATGATAGCATTTTTTTAGTGATCCAATCAGATTCCTTGGCGTGTAATTCACAACCAATCAATGGATAGTTTTTAAACTTATTCTATTTTAATGATGATTAATAGATGAATTATTATATTTCGCTTTTTAAATGCTTTCAATCAAAATTTATTGTATTTATTTTTTCGTTGTATTTTTCGTTTTGTATTTTTATTTTTTTTATTTTTATTTTTATTTTTGTTGTATTTTTTATTTCTCACCTCTTATACACCTGTACAGGATTCGAAAGTTAAAAAAAAAAAAACTTGAAATTAAAATTTTATCTTTTTTATTTCTTCATGTGTCACAACATCTTTATGTGCCCTTGTTGCAGTGTTCTGGCGTTTGGTGGATTTCAGACTAGAACATTTTAGTTCTAGTTGGACCCTAAAAGTCATCACACAAATCCAATGGATGTATAAACAAGACATTTTACCAAAATAATTATGACAAACTCTCTCTACTTGAAGATTTCCTCATAAAATTTAAGTTTCCTCAAAACATTGTCTTTTCGTCACAGTTTGAGTTCATCATAACATTCAAGGACATTAGCTGTAATACTGTAATGTCAGAAGTATTTCATTCACGAAAATAAATTCAAAGATCAGATACTATGGATCATCAAAATTAAATACCTGCCAAATATTCCATTTTGGGGGATATTCCAGGGTAGATGATTCCACTTAATTTTAGTGCCCATTCTGCTTGATTTTAGAAACGTATTCCGTAATTTTGCTTAAATACTGAGAAGGGCGTACTGGCCTCTCAAAATTTATGTGCTTCCGTAAGAAAAACAAATTGTTTTAGCACCTTATCTCAAGATCCATGCACTGCAAAGGTTTTGAGGCCAATACGCCCTTGCTTAGGTATTGTCACCAAAATCAATCTTTTGATTGGTTAAAAATTACATCATCAGGATGCTGATTGGTTCATGAAGAAATGTTTTCTTTATTTTGGATTTTAACAAAACATCAAATTGTGACATTTTGAATTGAGCCAAATAGCTTTCTGATGGTGTAATCTCTAACCAATCAAACAGCTAAAATATGAGTACTGACTATGACTTTTTCTAATATTTCTATTCTGATGAGACCAACCAAAATCTTCATGATGTAATTTGCAGCCAATCAAATGGAAAATTTACCGATAATTTGCAGACAACCCCCTTGCTCTGGGCTAGCTACACAAAATTCAAATTTTAAGGGAAAGTTTTTTTTATAAAGAATCATACCTGCTATATTGAAAGTCGATGACATCAATTAAAGTGATATTAATCTGACCAACATGTGAGGGAAATGAAGTTTTGATAAAAAACTACAATGGACTTATTGATTGTCCACAAATTATAGGTAAATTTATTATTGGATTGGTCGAAAATTACATCATCAAGATTTTGGTTGGTTTCTTCAGAAGTGGAATTAGCATTTTCAAACAAAACATCTAATGATGACATATTAGAAAGATTCTCAGCAAATCAAATGGCAAATTCACCTAAAATGTTTAGACAATCCATTAAATCAGTGATGAATTGTTTTTATTTGGATTCTTTTCCTCAGACTCAGCATGGTATAACGCAAATAATAAAAAACTCACACAAAAGACACGTTTTTTTAATTAAACACAACTAACATCAAAGATAAAAAATATAAGGAAAAACAAATACATAGAATTCGGCATCTACAGTTGCTTTTTTTCTGCTCATAAAAATGCATTCATTTATTTCTGCCTTCAAAAAGATGATATTTGTTCTTATAAAAGACTCCATCTTTCAACCAATCCATGTGGATGTTCTACATTCACTCTCTCTTTGCCTTATATAGCGCTGTGCAAATGAATAGAACTGCTTTCAATGCCTCGTATGGGTCTTATTCAAGGATTGTCTACAAATTATAGGTAAAATTACCATTTGATTGGTTTAAAATTACATCATCAAAAATCTGATTGGTTATTCGAGAAATGTCGCAAGTTGTACTTTTATTGAAACTCAAAATCATGAAAGAAAATTCATCTGACCCAATCAGATTCTTTTTGATGTCATTTTCAACCAATGGAACAGTTAATTCCTTGGTCCTTGGTCCATTTAGTTGAAAAATACATCATCAAGTGGAATTAGCATTTTCAGTTTTAACAAAACATTAATTGATGACATTTTAGAATGAACCAATCAGATTCTTGATGACATAATTTTCAACCAATGAAATGACAAACTAACCTATAATATTTAGAAAGACCCTTATTAGTTTGTTGCACAGTTGTCTAGACATAATCATTATAAATACAAAAGTCATGTTGAGTAAAGAAGTCTTTTTAAAGAAATGAGACTTGGTCGTTGTTATCCCACTGTGTGAATGTTGGAAGGGACTTGTTGCTCTCCCCCGCTGTGCGTATTTCTTTACATGTCCTTGGTTGATGTTTGATCTGAACAGCATGATGATGAGTTTGAAACAGTTTCAGTTGATTCGTCATCTTCTCTTCCACATCTTCTTCATGACAGTTAACAGTGTGGGTTTTCATTTACTGTTTTTTTTTATAATTCTTAATAAAATAAAAAATCGACCCTAAAAATACTCTAATGTGTATTCTTAACATTATCATCTTACTGGGGTTGTTTTTTAATACTCAGGTCACAAAATAGCTGCCAGATACTCGACAATGTCCAGTAAAAATGTATCAACGTCCAGCAGAAATTGCATCTGGCCTGACACATTTTGATTTGAGCTTTATGGTTATTCTTATTCTCAATTTTCTCAATTTTCCAGAGCATTTTGAGACTTCTTATAAACAGTATTCTTATAAAACCAGAAAAAGGTGAACAGCATGATTATTGCCACCATCTTCTTTTCATCGTCTTCTTTATGACAGTTGACAGTGTGGGCTTTCATTCATCGTTTTTTTTATTAAGAATACCTAATTCTTAATTAAATGAAAAATCGACCCTTAAAATACTATTCTTCACATTATCTGAGGTTGTTTTTTTAATACAGTGATAAGGGGGCTTCCATTTTTTATAAGGGGTGGGATGTGAGTGGATGTTTTGGGGGGTATGAAAATATTTTAGAAAATTTTCGAGGCTATAAAAATCTCTCTGGAACTCTTTCATATAATCTTTTTTTACACTATCATTGGTAGTATTTTGCAATTTTTTTTTAAAGATTTTGGGAGGGTACAAAAATATTTGGAAAATTTTTGGGAAGGATGAAAATTTTTCCAATTTTCTCAAAAAATCCTCTCTTACTGCCACCCCTCACAGTGGCGGATGTGGAGTGTCTTCAGTGTCTTCAGGAAGACACTCATTTTTGATAGGAGCAATTCTTTTTGGCAGTATTTTTTATTATTTAAGAGTAAGTTGGCCCTATAAA
>JAUKPT010005249.1:0-10553 GCA_032273505.1 Nanomia bijuga | reverse complement strand
TAAACATTTGCAATCAAAGGAGAAATTTGCTTCTAAAGAAAATTTGTGAAATGTGCCATTTTTTCACCAAAAATGATTCATTTGAAAAAAAAACCTGTCCGATTTTACTCAATAAATACTTTAAACTTATTCTAAAAGTTTGAATAACTAACGACCATTCAAACACGAGATATAAAAAACCTGCCAGTGACATATATGGCCGTGTATATAGTTGGCCATGATTGTACATAATTTCTAATACTCCTCTCTATTTTATCAAATTCTCTATTATTTTCAGCATTCCTATTACATCTTTGTTTATGATTCCATAAAGATTGAGGACTTGCAAGTTGTTTAATACATCGATTACAGCAATGCATCATGGATTCTTCGTCTACCTTATCTATATAACAATAAAAGTAAACATATATTTCATACACATTCTAGACATGCCAAAGAAGACCACAGTCTACTGGTTTGATCGGTGATTGCCTGATTTCTTGTCGGGAAGGGAAGATATCTGGCCTTGTTTTAAGATGGCCATAAATTGACAGTGTTCAAACGAAAATGTTCATTTTTTAATTCTAACGATCTCTCCTCCTCACCTTTTATTAACATTAACGCACAATATCTTGGAAGGGTCAAACTCACAATCATGGGAAGACTACAATACTGCACAATATTTAGAAGAAAGGTTAGTGTTGTTTCCCAGGAAGTAGAACATTTGTTTAACAACTATCCTAGAAACAAGAAATAACAGAACATCCGTTATATAATTATACAATAATATCTCTAAATTGAGTACGAATTTAAAGAAGAACAGCATGGGTCTTGTTTGCCTAACATGTATTAAGGCTTGATAATTTTGTCCTATCAATGAAGAAACCTCTTAACAACTCAGAATACATATTTCTATTACCCTAATGGTAACGAAAGTCTGTATACTTAAAGAAATAGTAACTAGGATCATGACCTGATAATCTGCCGTCAGAATTTTATACCTTAAAACTATTCAACGTACACAAATGTATATTGGGGAATTTTCTGCCCCACCCCAACAAAACTTTACTACGCTAAAACAGGTTCAAATGTAGTCTAATCAAAACGTTTTTTGATTCATTTTTTTTCTGATGATAACACTTATTTTGATAGAACTATTGCAAAACAGTGATTCTTTTGATAGTTTTAATCATCTGAGTACAAATAATACGTCTAATTTTAATAATATGTTCTCAGTGTACTGTAGTATATTTTGAGCCCTCGGTTTAAAAAAGACTACATGCAACATACACATAAAAGGTATTTAATATTATCATAAATTGAATCATTTTATTCCGTTGGGATGCACAGAGGTTACCAGAACTTTTCCGACATTTGCTTCAAACACTAATATAAGAAGAACTTTCCACTTCCTTCTGATAATGTTTCAGGAGAAGATGTTGAGCTATGTCATCTGCACGGCAGAGAAATTTTACACCATGAAATTGAATAATTAGGGGTAAAAAGCGTATCAATCAATAATGATAAAAGTGGCGCTTTGTCACCCAAATTAATTTCTTTCATCTTTACATTCGCATGCATTACCTCTTCACTGTTACAAATAAGCATGGCTTTCTTAAACACGGCTGTATTTGTTACCATAAAACTTTTTTATGCAAAGTGTTTTCTGATCAAAATTAAGCTACCAAAATTCTAGGGGGTACTTTTAGGAGACTTTTAGCATAGATATTTAATATTGAGAAAAAATCTGTAATATTTGCGGAAATGATAGGTATTTTATATTTTGTTGAATATCTCGAAAATAATTGATGTTATTTTAATGGTTTTTCTTCTTTGAAACTGAAGAAAAATAGATACCTGGGAAAATATTCCTCATTTTTCATATTACTCATCGTGTAGAAAAATGCTTTTATGTAAAAAAGGTTTTTTTCAATACCTTTGAAATGTCGCTCTCTTTTCAAAGAAATCTGCAAATTATACGTATGCTGGCTCAAACCCTCTATATTAGAGCAGTAGAAATTTACCCCTAACCTAGTATATTGAAATTATTGAAACGACTGGGTTGATAATAACCCAAATGAAAGATATTTATTGTTGAGAGTCTGAACCTTAACCGCTAGGTCGTCTGTAGCTATATGTTAATCTATGCAAGCTCGTCGTAATATAGAAGTGACAACCGAAGAATTTATCATGAAATTCTCGTTTAACGATAATCAACTATCATCAATTATTATTTGACCCTAAAACTAAATTCTTATTATCGCCAATATATTGTTATATGATTTCCAGCATATTTCCATCAGACGAAATGTTAGATCAAGTACATATATGTGAATATAAGGGAACATACAATGATGATGATATTCAATTGTTCGTGAATATTTCCAATATTGCTATCATTTTCTAACCTAAAGTATAAAAATAAATGATTATATGTACAGGTATAAGTGAACCCCTGGCGGTAGGTGCTTTTTTATTGACAAATTTATGAAGAGGGCATTTTTGTGTATGAAAATTGAAACGTAGTTTAACAGGCCAACCGATCGGCACATTACGCCGTATAATAAAAAACGGTTTGCAGCCTATAAGTTGTTGATATTTCGCTTCGAATAAAATTGCTATTTTTGCATATTTGTTACTATTAGGTGGATATATGTACACGCCTAAGCTGCGATAATCATGTTATTATGTCTCGTCACGCTATATTCATTCGATTACAACTAATTATGGCTTCATCATTAATTTTTGTGAATTGAAAGTTGAAATTGTTCTACAATTCCCCCTTTGTAATGAAATCTTTTCACTCCTGTTGTTCTACGCGTTTGATAATCTATTGATGAGAATTTGACCGTGAAAAAACAATAAGGTGTGAAGATTGACGATTTTAACATAAATTTGCTTACTTTTATGACATGAATTTTTCACAAAAAGCTTATTTCAGAATCAAATACCGCACAATTCTATCACTTATGCATTTTTTTTCGCAGCATTATCTACCAGGTAAGAGAAAATAATAATATATTTGAAAGTTTTACATTAGACAAGTCAGAATACTTCCTTATCTGCAAACTACCACCAGGGGTACACTTACCTGTAAAATAAACTTAAAGGTATATTGACTTTTAGGGAATTATTTTATTGGAAAAGAAAAACAAGAGAAGATTAAAATGAAGTTGAAGTTGCTCATTAAGGTATTTACCAAATACCTTCTTTGTTGACTTTACATTTTCGATTCAAAACAAAATAATTATCTTATTATTATATTATAATTATTAAAACGATTGAGTGACTCTTAACAAACAATTACACACGTGAGTAGACTGTTTTGGTCAAATGAAGAACCGTATAAAAAGGGGTATTTTCAAAGGATTCAGTATGACAACTTCGATTCTGATGATCATATCATCAATTGCATCATTGGATAATTGAACGTAAGTATGGATTTTTTTGTTCATTACAAAAATAAAATGATTTAACTTTATTGGATTGTTTTGAATAAATGTTAATCAGGAGAATTAAGGAACTTAAGGTTCAAGAAAAAATAAAGTTTCATTAAGAATTTCTTGTTTTTTTCTCATAATTTCTAGTTGATAATTTGGTTTCATAGTTTAAGGTCTTATGCATGACTATTTTAACAAAAGGCCTTATATGCTGCCGCCAGAATTTTATATCTTAAAAACTATTCAAAGTACCAGCCTGACGTTAAGAATACTTTTTCTTACATACAAAATACTCACAGAAGTTTACTGTCAGCAAATGGAAATTGGGAAATTTTCTTAACACTTTTTACTTGGTAGAATATGGTTAATGAGCTGCTCAAATTATAAGAAGTATAGTTTAGAAAATCGAGTTTAAAAGAAGAAATACTCATCAAATTATACCAGACTTGTTCGTTGAATGGTATTTCAGACATAAAGTTTTGACGGCAACATAGCAGGCCTAAGGTTATATGTAAAGGTAACCTGTATATTTACAGGTTGAAACGAGGTAACAAAATGAAAATCTCTATATGTTTGGTAATGGTGCTTGCCGTTTTGGCAGTTGGTAAGTGACTAAGTTTGTTTTTTCTCATACAGTAGAAATTAAAAGAAAGCTATCAACTCAAATTTCCTGTATTAACCAGTCAAAACCATTTGGCCTCGAGAATTTCTTAGTCTTCTATGTTTTTATATCCACTTAAGAAATGCTTTTTCTTTAATCTAGTAGGAATATCATTATAAAATACTATTAAATACCAACCTTCATTTTCGAATATATGCCTGAAATGAAGAATCAATTCTACGTTTAAAATTGATTAACAAGTAAACAAATTTTTTTTTTATAGAATGTAGTGCTTACAGGAATCATGGGAACAAGCAAAGAGCTAGCCATGGAGCTAGTCAACACGACAAACAAGGTAAAATCAGTTCAAAGACATTCAACATAAAAAAACCCAGCTCATCAATTTGTCTAGAATTTAGAAACGGTTGAAAGAATATCAACTCATGTAGTTTTTAATCTGTTTACTGGGAAATCTCACGAGAATAGTTGGAATACAACAAATCAAAACGATTTCTGAGTTGATCATCAAGCTATATTAGAAATACATGTTTTTTGGAAAATATTTTATGAATAACATAGAAGAATTGCAAAAAGAAAAAAGATTCAGCAAAATGCGACTTATTGACATATGTAATGATATAGGCCATTTTCCCAGTATGAATAGATCCAAAGATGTGGGGTCGTTTTTATTTAGCTTGATCTTGCTTTGACCTATACTTTTGCCTCTATCTTCTGATTGCGCCCTTCGTTTTTGATAAAAAATAGCACAAACATAGTTCCTATACTATCTTTGCAACACCAAAAGCATTTTCGAAAAAAACTATTTCTTTGAACTGCTTTTATCACTTAAAGTGAAACCGAAAGGACTTCCTACTTCCCCAAATAACTGAGCAATTTTTTTCTCGATTGATTTTTTATGATCTAGTATCTGATAACAATGTGTCCTGAAAATTTCAGAACCACTTAATACCTCGAAGGTACTTTCCGTAAAAAGACCTGCACGGTCTAGGCCTATTAGTAAAGAACGCCATGCTAGTGTGTCATTCTTTCTACAAAAAATGGTCTAAGGAGCAATAAATCAGAAAGGAATCGTTGGAAAATTAAATCTTTTCAAAGTATAGTCCATATCCAATATCATAAAGATCAACGTTTAATTTTATGATAATAACCACGCGCTGCAATAAATAGAGTATACAAAATATCGAATTTAGCGATGCTCTTTATGATGCTGGATGGACTATAGTAAGCCTGTTTTAGGCATTGGCGGATGGAAGATAGAAAACAGTTTTCAAAATATATATCATCTTGACCGTTCTTTTACATTTGAGTTGCGCTTTTTGATCCTTGATTTCATCCCACAGGTTTTCTCTATTTTTAAAACAAAATGGAATTCCGAAAACCACTCAAAAGAAAAAGAGCGTGGGTCGTAAACCCAACTCAAAAATGTCATCGACTATCAGCTTCTATTTGCTGTGGTCTTTTAAGAAAAATTTCATCCAGTATATATCTACTAGAAACGATCAATTATTTACTTTTGGATACAAAAGGTTTCATTACCATTTTTTGCAAGTTTGCGAGTCGATTTGACCATGTGTTTGTATAGAAAAGGATACGATGTTATGTGCCTCAGATATATGGACATTTTGAAAAAGACTTTTCTGTTTGATGCTATATTTCAACAGATAAAAGGGGGATTTTTGTGTTGATTGATATTGTCATATTTCATTACGAAGTAGTTTTACTTGTTGACTAACTGATTCACTCACTGCCTGGCTGACTGACTGACTACTGGCTGGCTGATCTACTGCCTGACTGACTACCTGATTGACTGGTACAAATTGGGCTTTTTGGCAGATGAATGTTACAAATGTTACAAAAATTCTTCTACAATATAAATGATTGATAAAGAAATAGTTAATAGAATGGAAATTAAACGGTTTAAATAATATCAGAAACCTCTCTCTATACCATCATCACCTGCATTTTCTTTCTTACATTTCTTATCTTAAGTCCCATATAGCGTTTCAACAATTAAAGGGTGAAATACATATTGAAGGAGGGCAAATAATTTGCATTAAATTTGAGGGAATTCGAAAATATTTTATGAATTTTATGAAAAACATGGAATAATAAGATTTTTTGAAGATTTTATTACTGGAAAGGGGCAATTTGTTGAGAAAAATTATATTTGGAGTGCCCCACCCTCAGCTTCGTGTCTGGTTTTTATCACATAGCATGGTTCGACCAGATTGTGATATAGTCGATAAATTCACACCATAAAATGTTACTTCCTCTCGGCCACGGTATATCTGAAATGGTTGCATTCATCCGCTACTGTACACAGAAATATTGATATGAGAAAAGATGATGGCTCGTACGGAAATTGATCCAACGAGAGGTGAAGTTAATATCAACTACACCAGCGACACGATGGTAGAGTGCTTGCCTTCTGTTCGCAAGATCGTGGGTTCAAATCCCGGCCGGGTCAGACCAAAGACTTAAAAACTGGTACTCGATGTCACTCTAAGCACTCAGCGCGAGGGTAAGCGGTGAAAATCAGGGCCCATCCCTAGCCTCTGATAGCAGCGAATGCAACTTATTTACTTACACCAAATAAAAGCTTAAATGAATTTAAAATCGGATTTTTGTCATCATTAAATGATTTATAACAAAAGTTTTTAAAAGAAAAAGTTAAAAATTTGAAAACGTTACCTGGGTAATTCTTAACATGAAATAATTTATTTCTACTTTTGTCACGACTCATAAAAGAAGTAAGAATTTGGCACATGGGTGAAAATATATTATAAAAGGAAATATCGACAAACCAATTGATAATATTGAAATTAACGTCATCCAGAATTGTGACGTTATCGTATCAAAGTGCCAACAATCTTTATTTTTCAACAGTATTGAATTAATGCTGTTAATAGCCTTTTTCGTTATTCGCGACGCCGTATTGTAATACGTCGTTTATTTACTCAGAAATATCGAAGGGAAACTCTTAATCGTGCTAATAAAAACAGAATACGTTTAAAATGTATCATGTTTTTGCTGATATGATTAATAATGTATTGATTTGATTGGTTGAATATGGAAGGGGGGGGGATGTTCACATAAAATGGTCTAAAGACTGTTGTTCATAAAACTTTCAAATTTCGTGATTTTTGTTTTAAAAGTTGGAAAAGTAACTTTCTTTCAGTATTTGTTTAACTTCTTATTTTCTCTGCGAAGTATTGTGAGAAGTATTTTTCAATACTTAAGCTAGCAACTAGAAACTTATATTTTAAAGTAAATTGTCTAAGACATCAACTGAAGTGTGATACCACAATCGTTAGGCTGTAAGTCCGTCGGGTCGACCCATGCCATGTGAGGGAAATTGGGTAGTCAGACCTGACGAAACACTAGATGGAGCTAAAGTCCGCGGACTAGCCTACGGCTATGCATTACTGTTCCATCATAGGTGCATACCTTACCTTACCTTACCTTAAAATAGAATCCGTAGGGCCACTTCCGAAACTTTGTATACAGAAAACAGCATTGTCTAACCTATTGTATACTTTTATACGAATAAAAACCGTTTATAATCATTGACGAAACAAGCTCTAGGTAAAAGGGAAAAAGTTGTAGTAATATATCGTTCCATGCTAGAATGTGTGTGTTTCAAAGGGGTTATTTAATAAAATTGTTTTCCACTGTCCGGTTGATATTACCCGATAGTTTGATCAGGTTATTAAAAAACATGTTCTTCTTCCGACGGAAAGATTCACTTCATTTTCCATTGAAACATAGTGAAACCTCATCCAGACCACAGGAAAGCCAGGAGTTAGCAAGACGTGCTGAAGCCAGATTTATATATCAATTTTCATAAGACCAGACCTCGAAGCTTGTTACCCGTTTCAACGTCTTTGCAAGCAGAAAATTCAGCGCTTGCAAGAAGAAAAGAATTTCGTCGGACGCTGGTTTTCAGTATACGTTTGTAGTACCCTCCAGAGGCCGTAGATTCCGATTGGCTTCGTTTACTTTGAATATTACACACGGGAGATTTACTCCCAATTAAAATATTTTTTGGTTATTTATTTTTGAAAACAATTAGTTATATGTTTTCAACTTTATTATTTTTTATCTTTTTAATTTCAAAATGTTTTAAACTCCTATATTTTAAAGGGGGAACTCATATTCATATGTTTATCTACATTTATGAAATATATATGTTAGAATGATATAGAGTTATGATTATCATTGACTTGTGTTCATTATGTATCTCAATCCTTACCAAAAAGGAAAATATTCCTTATGTCAGTTATTAGCTTTTCAATGATTTCTCATTCCTTTTCCACATTTTTTTGCCAATTTTTTTTGTTGGGAGTAAATCTCCAATGTGTAAAATTCGTTCGTTTTACAAGCAACAATAGCAGCCTAGCGATTAAGGCTTCAGAAAAAAAGGCTTCAGACTTTTAACACTGGATACTGTTCTCCTCATGGATTGGTACCCAGTCGTGCCTACAATTTCAATATTTAGTCAGTTGACAAAACACTAAATGGAGCTGTAGTCCTGAGATTAGCTTTGCTATGCATGACTGTTCCTTGAAAGTAATAACCTTACCTTACTCGCTCTTTAACGCCTTTTTAAGACTAAAAATTGATTTGTTTTAATGAGTCATTCATAACATCGAAAGTCCCATCGGATAAAACCGTTTTCATTATTGGATTGTGATTGATAACTATCGACGTATCAAGTACTTAGAAAAAGTTCGTATTGTGAGTTTTGCTGTGACTGAATCAAGACTGCTATGAACTGACTAGAAACTCTTTTGCGTTTGAATTCAAAAAGTGCTAAACAATTAAAAAAATATTATGAAAATATTGAATTGTAACGTCACAGGACATTTGTGAACAAAGGAAATTGCATTTTTTTTCTGACTAAGATAATCCATGAGCAAACCTATCTCCGGTTTAACAATTTGATATTGCACAATGTTTAATTTGGTCCTCAATACAGTTGGTTCAACGTTTTTGGTATTGGTCAGTTTGAATACATCAGCGCTTGCTTATTTATTTTCAAATCAAACTTCACGTGATAAGGAACAGTATGGGGAGCACCTAAAGTGAAAAAGCAATTCCGGTAGTATAAAGTTTGAAGACCAAGTTTGGTGAAAATTGAAAATGTATATTTAATTCCAAAATGCCTCAGCTAAAATATTTACATGGAAAAAAAATACTTATAGAGTAACTTATATACAAAATATGGAATTCTTGATGAAATCATAAGAAATAAAAAATGTGTTGAAGAAAAGGAATGACTCGTACTCGTTTCATCTCTGATCCATCTTCATTATTCAGTTTACTGTTATTCTTTACACTGGTCACTCTGTATAATCTTCATTATACAGTGTGTTTTGTTTCAATCAATTTAGTTTTCAACAATTCTGTCGGTCCCACACAGAAATTAAAGCATTCATAACTTCACAATGATTAATTATGATCAGAATTTAAGCTAGTTCTCCTTTCAATCTTCTTTAATCTCAATTTATCACCGCCAATTCTCGCCGTAAATGTTCGGAAAATATCAATTCTTTTATAAAATATTTTTTTATATGTAGTGTGAACATAACATTAAAATCCATGATCCGCAATATTTTGCATTCGTATGGCGTATTTGATTTGTTTTTTCAATTCTGCTCGATCCTTATGGTCCTGTTCACACATACCCATTCTGCGACGTCCATGTGAAGTCGAAGACACCCATTGGTCAAATTCACTCGTGTTTGCTTGCACGACATCTTTTGAGGAATTCATCGAGAAGAATTTGTCTGTTCGAAA
The DNA here is from genome assembly GCA_032273505.1 of Nanomia bijuga. Classification (NCBI taxonomy): domain Eukaryota; kingdom Metazoa; phylum Cnidaria; class Hydrozoa; order Siphonophorae; family Agalmatidae; genus Nanomia; species Nanomia bijuga. Next base: position 713 of record JAUKPT010005249.1, on the reverse strand, counting down.
TATGTAATTTATATTTTCCTTAGAGTCTGCTGAAGATCTAAGTAATGGTACTTTATCGAGCTCCGTACTCATGCCGAGGTAAGCGGATAATGACATTTGGGATTCGGTTTGTTCCTATTTTGTTAATAATTTTGTTTTTTGTTGTTTCGGATAGTTAATCTGAATACTCGCTTCTTCCAATCTGTATAAATCTGAATGCCGGTGGATCGGTTGCCGGTTGCCGGTTGATCGTGGTTCATATGCCTTCGAAGATAATCTAGAATATGAAGTAATTAGAAATAGAAGTTGAAGTTTACGAGTAGTAGAAAGGCGTTGCCTTATTTTCTTATTAAAAGCCGTATAAATTTATTTTATTTATTTCTAGGTTAAACTTAATCTTTAATAATCCTTAAAGCTTAACCTTCTACTCAGTGACTAAAAGGTGATCAAAATTCAGAAAGGATATAGCCTGTTATATATTAGCAGATGCATGGCATTGCGACGATCATTAAAGGTTTAATGATTAAAAAAAATTAAAACAAATTGCACTACACAGTTTTTTTTTATAAGAATTACATAAATCGAAATGCGCCTCATGATTCTTAAAAATTTTCAGTTTTGAGCCTTAAAATATTCTTAAGTGATTCTTAAATTTTAAAAGAAGAGAAAGAAAATTTTTTTTTTCATTAATGGTCAAAATATGTATATTTTCCCTTGAAGTAGTCTCAAACGTG
>JAUKPT010005248.1:0-10553 GCA_032273505.1 Nanomia bijuga | reverse complement strand
ATTTATTCGTGTACATTTCTATAGCGATTAATTTTCCTTTTCACTCTCTGTAATTTATTCGTTTGCATTTCTATAGGCTTTTTTCTTTCTTTCTCTCTCTCTCACGTGGGCATTTTCTCTCTTTCACGTGTGCATTTTCTGTTTGAATAAACTTCTAGAGTGCTGGAAAAAATACGACTATTGTCGTTATGTAAGCAATATATAAACCATGTTTAGAATATGAAAATAATCTCATACCTTTTTGCTTCTTCTCAGCATGTTTAAAAAATGCTTCAAGTTTATCTTCATTTACTTTTTCTTCTTTCTTTCCAATTGCTGAATGTTTACCCGGATTTTCATTTTGTACGGTGTTGGCGAAAAAACTATCAAGTTTATCTTCATCTTTTGCTTTGTTCAGTATCCGGTTCACAATTTCTTCCGGTGTCTCTTTTTTCGGCGCAGAAATATCCATTTTATGCTGTCCCTTATCGTGTTTAGCCGATGGATGTGGTTTTGTCGGCGTTCTATGTCGAGGAGGTGTCGGGTGATGAAATAAGTTTTTGACGAGTTTAGGATGTGTCGGTGTTTTTGCTTTATGTGTCGTATGATGTCGTGGTGTATGGTGCCGTGTAGTGTGATGCCGTGTTATGTGTCGGTGAATTATCGGTGTTATCGGCAAACCAATGATATGATGTGTCGGGAATTTCGCTTTTAGTGTCGGTTGGTGTGGATGTTTTCGTGTCGGCGTCGGATGATGTTTTTGAAGAAGAATTGGTATTTTTTTCGTCGTATGATGGTGCGGTAATGACGGTTGGTGATGTGGAGGTGTGTGATGTTTAAGTGTCGGATGATGTTTCGTCGTATGTCGTTTAATTGTCGGATGTCGGGTTGTGTGGTGATGTGTCGGCAACGGTTTTATAACTGCTGGCTTCAACGCTAAATGTGCAACGTGAGCTAACGGGTGTGTCGCTAAGTTAAGTCTAGACGGATGATGCGTTGTCATTTTGTGATTGTAAATGACGCCGGCTGGTTTGATTGTATGTTTAGGTTTAATATTTTGTGTTGGTTGTATTTTTCGGGACGGTTTACCATGTAATAAATGATACATTAATCCTGGTGCAATTTGATGACCAGCATCAGTTTGACCTACAACTGGGGATTTATGTATATGAGGATGTATCTGGGGGTTTCCAGGATGTTGTAAAAGAGATTGTTTGCCAGTCTTTAATTTATTTCCAGGGTGATTATGATCTAACTTCATCTCACCGGGATCTGAAGGCATATCGTCACTACTTAATGCAGCGTCGTTAGGTGTCGTCTTTTTCGTTGTTTTTGTCGTTGTTTTTGTCGTTGGTTTAAGTAAATTCTTAATGTCGTCCATTGTATGCCCGGGTTGCATATAACTCAACAGTCTATTCCAGATCTGTGGGTTGAACCCGGGCGGGATTACCTGATTGTTCGGATTCAGAACGGGTTGATTAGGCATCATCTCTTGTTGAAAGACAGGTGCTTTTGTTAACAGCGGATTACCAGTTTGAATGAGATACGGATCAGCCACATTAGGTAATTTGAATTTTTGTGTTGTTTGGACGTAGTTGTGGCTAAAAAACGGCTTGAAAGTTGATTTTGCGTTGAATAAGGCTGCGCTGACTACGGGTATGTTAGTAGGGTGGTTATTTATTGCTACAAGACTAGACATGCCTAAAGTATGATCTATTGGTGCCAATGAGGGAACGCCGGCTTTGAACGGATTTAACGTAGGTGTATTATTAATTGCTTTTTGTGTTGGTTTCTTTTTGGTTGTTGTAGTTTTAGACGATTTGGTCGGACTATTATCGATATCTGCGACTTCATCGCCTATTTCAATATTAAGTGTTGGTATTTTCTTATGTGTCATTTTAGGTTGTTTTTGTTTAGGGTGTTTGGGTTTAGGCGTTTTATTGTTTCCCTTTTTCTTTTTATCCTTACCATCTTTATGGTCTTGTTTTTTGTTAACTTTTTTGGTATGTGGTTTGTTGGTTGGCTTTTCTTTTGGTGGCATTCCGTCAACTTCAACAGTTGGCACGGGTTCAGTCGTTGCAGTTGTCGTAGAGGGTTTAGTTGGAGCGGGCGTGACGGGATCGATGCCATCTACGGGTACAGTTGGTATCGTCTCTTGTACGACGACGGTTGTTTTTGGCACCTTTGGTGACGGTTTTATTGTTATCGTTACTCTAGGACGCCTTGTTGTCAGAGTATTACTTATAATTGAAATCGTTTTGACGGACTTCTTGGAATGTGTTACAATCCCCTTTTTGAGTGGTTTACCTTTTGATGTTATTTTAGATTTTGATTTTGATTTCGAATCTTTCTTAGGTTTATTCTTAGCTGATTTAGAGTGAGATTTATCGTGAGATTTCTTTGCAGGTTTATGTTTTTTAGTTGCTTGTTTCAGCACAGTAGTGAGAGCATTCATATCAATCTCAACGGACGATTTGGCTTCTTTTTTATGATGTTTTTTACCGGGGAAATCAAGTTCATGCGCAAGATCGACAAGGTCTTCGCCGCTCCCTTCATCATGCCCTATCTCTTTGTTATCTTCGAGTAACGAATGCATTTTGTACAACGATTTCAATTTCCCGAATGTTTTGAAGATGTCCTCTTTATGTCCGATGTCCACACCTATATCTTTATCGGATATTTCCGGAATAGGAATCGTATGTTTGGTGGTTTTTCTGTTGTTACCCTTTATGCTTTCATGATTATGAGAGTGTTTAACCTCCTCGTGGATATCTTCTATTAAATGGTTATCTATACTGAGTCCACTTCCAGAGCCTGATTCAATGTCATCTTCAACTTTCTTGTCTACAGCATGTTCAATTTCAGTTCGTTTTGCATTACGACTTTTAGAGGTCGATTCTTTTTTAGCTTTTGGTTTTCTTTCTTTTTCTTTTTTCTTGATCGGTTTCAAATTCTTCAATTCTTCCACCATCTTTGTTAATATTGTATCCTCTTGTTTATCTTTCTTCTTCGCCTTTTCATCTTCCTCTTTTCTTTTCTTACCTTCTTTATCATTATCTTCTTCATTTTTCACATCTTTTACTAAACTTAATAATTTATCTGAATCCAAATCTTCTTTCTTGTTTACGACATCTTCAGTCATTGTATCCAACAACGAGATCTTGTTCATCATTGCGTTATCTTTATCAACGATTCCACTTTTCTTCTTGTTCTTTTTATGCGTATTTTTCTTCTTCTTCTCGCGATGTGACTTCTTCTTCTTCTTCGATTTCTTGTGTTCATGGGGCTTCACTTTGTGTTTATGTTTATGTTCCGGCAGTTTAATCTCCGGTATTTTTACTTCCACCTTAATGTCCGGCGGTTTTGAGACCTTTTCTTTTGCGTGCTTATGATGTTTACTATGGTGTTTATGAACGCGACCTTTATCGTCAACAATGTCCGGCATAATCATTTCAACAGTACTTCCATCATCGTCGTCATCAGTCATTGGTGTTTTCGGCATGTTCGGCATCGAGATTATCCCTTCGGTGTGAGGAATCTCGAAATCGTTCATATCGGCGCTTCCGTAATCGCTATCGGCCATATCATTGAACTTCTCGTTTGAAGCGGTAGGTGGGTCTGTAGGCGCTTCGGTGGGTGAATCTGTTGGAGAATCGATAGAATCGGCAGAGTCAGTCTCCGTTATATCATCATCATCATCTTGCATTTTTGCAACCGATTCTTTATCATTTAAAGATTTCTCCCAAGACATTGAATGCATTTTATCATCGTTTAACTGACCGTTTTCGTCGAAACGTTTCTTGAATGCTAACATTTCGACATTAGGCACTTCTCGGACGATTTGTGTGTCCTGTATCATGTCTTCATCACCAGCCATCTCTTCCTTTTCTTTGTCATTGTCTACCTCTTTCTTTTCGTTGTGTCGGGAGGTCGAGGACACGTGTGACTTCTTATGTTTATGATTCGGACGTGGGATCGTGTTTCTCTTGATAAAATTTCCATTACTGGCGTAATCCCCACTACCATCTGCCGAACTTTCAAGGTCCGGCGGAGGTATAATTTTATGTCTTGAATGATGTTTCTTCTTTTTGGTTTGTTTCTTATGGCTCTTTTTCTTCTTTTTCTTTTTTATTCTGAACTTCTTTTTTCTTGCTTTCTTTTTCTTTCTTTTCTTCTTCCTTTCGACTGTTTTGTGTTTCTTTGCGTGCTGTCTTTTGTGTGTGGTGTGTTTGTGCTGTGTGGCTTTCACTTTCTTCTTCTTATGTTTAGCCTGCTTTGAATGGTGCGTTTTATGGGACTGGGACGAATGTGATTTATGTTCGACTTTTTTACGATGATGATTTGAATGATGATGAATCGACGTGTGTTTTTTAACAACAACGTCATCATTGTCAGTGTCATTTTCACTTGTATCGGCATTGCTATCATCAGAATCATCAGAATCTTCGACATGATGCTTTTTATGACGTTTTTTATGACGTCGTTCATGTTCATGGCGTTTTGGACGATTATTAGCAACAGTGTCATCGTCGTCTTGAGTTGAACCCACTTCGTCGTCGTCATGACTTTGTCGATGTCGGTAACGCCTTTTTGGAGTGGATTCAATAACTTTGTCCTGTTCTTCCGTTTCGGGAATATAATCCTTCTTCGTCCGAACTCGATTTGATTTGCCTTCACTGTCGTTATTATCTTCGCGTTCATCGGAATTCATGTTTTCATGTGTCGGAATGAAGTCTCGTTTCTCATCATGATTGTCGTCTTTATCCTCGTCATCGTTATTGTTTTCTTGGTGATGTCGTCGACGATGTTGTTTATGGGTGGAAAAGGAGAACTCGGAATCATTGCTACTCTCGTCATTTTGCGTCGTTGCAGAGCTGGTTCCGAGGCTCTTGAGGACTAAAGATTCAAATATTAGATCAAATTATACCACTAGGTATCATTAGAGTTCTAGTTTATCCGATTATCGTTAATTTATTCTTAAATCCAAGGAATTAGTAAAAACTTCACTGGAAAAGGTGAAATATTTCTTGCTTAGGCTTCATAGTGCAGCGCCGGAAAAAAACGGGGCGTCAACCGTTCAAAACGCTCCAAATTTCACGTTGACGCATCAACTTTTTTATAATACATTCTCATTTTTATCATGCACCCACTTACCTGTTGTAGAACCCCCCCAACCATAAAAGGGTTACCCCCCTATATATAATGGATTGATTTTATCAAAGACACTTTCAAAAATAAAATATATCTTTACCTCTAGTAACTGTCGTGACAAAGATACTTCGACGAGGTAGACGATCACTCAACGTGTGGCATCCCCCGTCTCCATTGCAAATTACCCCGTAACAAGTATCCGCAACAATGAACGCTAAAACACAATCGCTCAGCTTGCAACACTGCGCGCTACACCCGCTCAGCGTCGATTGGCCCGTATGAAGGTTACTGAAGAGAAAGCTGTGTCTTCTTCGTGGTATAAACGAGTGATGGAAGTCTGAGTAGGGACATTTTGGTATTGCATTATCGTCTGTGGTGGAGGGCTGATCGTCACCTAAGCTGTCACTATCTCCATCATCGTCCAGATCTCGGTTTGAATCGCGGTATGTTGCTGTCTCTTGAACTGTATCTCTACCGTCCGACTCACCTGGGAAATAAATTAATCGTGTATTAAATCGTGTATTAATTGTATATACATTTTCCATTTTATATTAACAGGTTACGAGCTGCACATCAAGTTTCCTAGAATTGGATCTCGTATACAGGGTGAGTAAAAAAACGCAAGAAGCCGTCTTTAAATGAAAAAAAGAAAAAACTTTTTCGTTTCAATTTAAGAAACTTTAATCATATTTCTTTGATATTAATCTATTCAATAATAAAATAAAAAAGATTTTCCTTACGAATAATTAACATTTCTGAAAAGCATGATTTTGAGATGAAATCGAGTTTCGCCGCCATTTTTTAAAGATTTTACAAAATTATTTTTTCTTGTTTGGATTTGCAGCCCTTAATATTTAACAAAAGACCACATGCGTGGGAAACCTTTTGTTCTCGAGATATTGATAAAAAAACTGCAAAAATAAAGGTGCGAAATCTGATTAAAAATTCGAAAAATTGAACCTGCCGCCATTTTAGGAAACATTTCGCTAAATTAATTTTGGCGGGTTGTAATAAATCCGGAGCGGCTTAGGAAAATAAATACCTAGACACCGAAATATTTGATTTTTTTCTTTATCCTTTTTCCCGGTTATAAGGATGAGGTTACAAAAATTGCAACCGGCCGGTACGGATAGTGTTAATAGAAAACACAGTAAAAGCTGTTTCTTTGCTTTGAAAAAAGAGAACAAAGGATAATTTTGAATTAGTTTTGAGAATCGTTTTATTACCTCATCACTTAGGGATCATCTCAACTTTTTTTTATCTAGACGGATGATTGGTTAAAAATTAAATAACAAAGATTCTTATTGTTTCACTTGAATATTTCATGATTTGAAGTTTTTACAAAACCCATAATACTGACATAATTCCAAATGAGCAAATAAGAATCTTAATGATGTGAATATCAACCAATCAATAGAAGAAGTTAGCATATAGCCTATAAACTGACAATGTAACTTACCAGCCCAATCATCATCTAGATCATCAATCGATCGCTTATCGACACGATGTCCTTCAAATTGTGCAAGTTGCTCAGACACTAGATTACACACTTCTTTGCGCGCGCAGTGTAGACCGAAGCACGAGGTTCCTGATTGGATAGCTACTTGACACTGCTTGTGTTGACAACATAAGTCATAACACCTCTCTTTACTTTCTGTATTGCCGATACGAAGAAATCGAAATGAACTTTCCGCTTGTTGTTCGCATAATTCTCTGTTTCCATGAGATCCTGAAATAGAAGGAGATGTTAAGTACCCGTTGGTTCTCATAGACAATTAAGTTGACACCCCCTGCGTCACAGCCTCAATCAATGAACAGTTTTTGCTTGAAGAGGGCATATTGCTTATTGCATATTGTCAGTTCGCATGGAGAGGTATAACAATTTACTTGAGATGTGTGAGAGAGAACGTGTTTTGCTTCTTTGTTTATTTTTGCTTGGTCATCTTTTTGCTTGGGGTGCCGATTCTAGCAACTTTTTTTCTGGATGTGTATTTGCTTTGGCCTGTAAAGCAGCGGCAACTTTATTGATTAGCTCAGTTTTGCATTTAAGAGGTTGGTATTTTTTAATACAGAACCAATTTTTAAAATTTGGCTAATTTCTTGACGCCCTCTCAGAGTTTAAGGAGATACTTTGACCCACTGTAACAGCTCGAGACGAGAACAAAATTTAACTCTGACCACCAGTAAAGCATTTTTAAAGATGTTTTAAGTTAAACACTGCTTAAGCCTATTGTATTTGAGTCGATAACAATAGAAATATCTTACGCTAAACAGTGTTTAAGGTGAATAAAGTTCGAACAACCGGGCCCTGGCAAGCAACTAATGATGCTGAAGATCTTTAAAAAGTTAAAAAAAATAGGCTTGAATATAATTTCAAAGCAAGCAGCGCCTATTGCGATGATTTCCTTTAGTGCGCAAAATATTTCATTGATTGCTTAGCAACGCACGGACTGAAGTTGCTGAAATCTTAAGCACCTCTGAACTCAAGCAGCTTCTTGAATATGTTGTGAGAGACATGATAGAACTTTGTGAGATCTCGAAGCTCAGGTACCAATTTCTACTGCTTGACCTGCTAACATAAATTCTGAACAAAATGTTTATTCCCACAGGTATTGTTTCTTCTAATAGCTTCTTTGTTTAAACGGTTTGCTGCATGCTGTTAGCAGCACTGTTTGTTTACAAAAACCTCTTAGCAACGCAAACATAATGGCAGGGTGGCAGAATGTGAAGGACCACAGGACCGCCAGTCCAAGGAAGCCAAATATATCCCAAGGAAGTGAAACCCCAACACAAATTTATAAATTGTATTAAATTGCAATTCTGCAATGACGTATCCCTCGCAATGAAATGAAATTAATACCGGGAGACAAACTTGACAAGCTCATAAAGGGGTAGTGAACAACCCTCATATTCGAGAGGATAAAAGTTTTGATTGATTGGTTGAAATTCAAGGAATATACGGACAAATGAAAACATCTTGCAATCTTACTCGTACAGATTTTCAAAGAACTCGTTTTGCCAATCGCGTTTGTATTGCGTTTATGAACATTCGCGTTGATTATAAAGATGTAGCGCAAGTGTTTATGTGATGTGGTTTCGTTGAAATAAAACAGCCCCGATGCGAACGACGAAAGATGTTTGTCAAATGTGAGCCAGAAAGTCCGTCATATTTATGGCAGATATCTGTATATGAACTTAGATTGCTGAGGAGAGCGGAAATAGTAATGCATTTAATCTACTGTGTTTTTAAACTGTCAATAAAATTTACGAAGCATAGATCACCTGCATTGTACTGTGAATGATTGCAAAGGGAAGATATACCACTGTCAGAACACGACAAACTAATACATGTACTTTAGTGTAAGACTTCTCGTCAAACTCGACTTCAAGCAGATCAGAACTAAGTCGTTTTGGCAGATGGCATCAAATTGGTAAAGGAACGATTGTCCATCCTCGCATGGAGAATTCACCTTAATTTTTTTAATAACCTGTTCGACGAGGAAACAAATCAGAAGATTGGACACTTCAGAACTTTATGCAGTGTAAAGTCATTGCTTTCAAAGATCAAGCAGAAAAGAGAAGTTTCAGTCGGTTTCGAACAGGAAGAGTCCTTCTGCAGCTAAATGTAAAAGAAACATGTAAATCAATTTCCAGAGAGAATATGATTAAGCTTTGCAGAGAATTTATTACTATCCTGGAAGATGTGTTGCTAATGTCTGACACTTCGATGTCTCAAAACTACACAATGGCAAAATCGATTCAGCATAAGATTGAATCAGAAGGGTCCAAGAAGTTCAAAAAGGTTAACGAGTTGTTGTTCAAGTCATCCTTTCTGCCTGTTTGAAAATATCTGTGGAAATTTTTGTCGAGAGTTTGGTGTCGAGATATGAATCACTTCTGTTTATCTCGACAGCTTACTAAAAACATTTCTTTGGATGAAATGATTATTAGATTAAGGCGCAATAAATATTAATTGGTCCAGATTGGTCAGAGAACAGTCAGAATGGAAACTGGCATTTTTATTTGCTCAGTATCAAGGCTTATTTTGGAGGTTCAAGCATAGTTATAGAAGAGATGCTATCTACGCAATCTAAACTGCCTTTTATGTCATAGATTTTATTTCTGTGTCACAGTTGGTTGTGTATATATTTGGTTGTGTTCTTATTGTTGATGATTTCTGATATAATAATTGCTTCCGTTGATTTATTTGGATATACACCCATGCGATAAGAGATAGGACAGGAAGACTAATTATAATATAAATCCTGTCTACATGGATGTCCAAGGAAGTAAAGCCGTTTTCCGTCGCGGTCCAAGGAAGGTTTTCTGCCACCCTGCATAATGGACTTGTCAAACGGAAAAATATGTGCCAAATTCGTTTTGATCTGCTTTTTATTTACCTAAGCTGATATTTTATACAGGGTGTTAAAAAATTCAACCAATTCTCAAAATAGGCTTTATTATTATTTCTGGATTTTTTCACTATTTTTTCATGAAAAGGTGATGACTTTGCTACATATGGTCCAAAGATCTTTTAAAATGGGTTTTTGTTCCGACTTAAAATTGATTTCATGTGGAGGTCAATCGAGAAGAATGAATTTTAGATATACTGGATTCATGTTATGACTTGTACAATATTGTTTACACTTTTTAACATTTTCCATATGCTGACGGCCTAATCTGGTGGATGTCGATCGGGAAATCGAATAGCAAATGAAGGTTGAACTTCTAAAAAACTATGCGTCTTGTAATATATTTTTACAAATTCATTTCTCTTTTGTTGAACCATGCTGATCAAGAGATTTATTATCATGAATAAGATACACCTGAACATACGTTTTTCTGGCGGATCCCACGGGAAGATCGTTGCCTTCATGACCAAAAATAGAATCATGCTGAACGTAAAAGTTTTAAGGGGATATTGTAAATTTAAATGAGATCGTGGAAATGTAAACTGCAATTTTGATGAATTGATAAATGAAAATCATTGTATCCACTAATAGAATTTGTAATTCCTGTCTATCTCATATATCTTTTTTTGAATGAACTCTTCATAAAAGGCGAAATATCAATCCCTTCAAAAATATTTTTTGACCATTTAGTCAAGTCATTACTTTTTCATGCAAAATCAGTGACACAATCTTAAAATAAGTTTAAGTACCTTTTTGATACCTTTTTTTTTGAAACATTCTAAATATGGCAAGGCTGCGAAATGATCTTTTCACATTTTTCCAGATAGTTGGCATAGTGGATTCAATCTGCTGGCAACAATTTTATATGAAGATTTGATTGGTTAATGAAACGAGATATCTCAATACCGGTGAACGCCAGAGTCTGAGAAAGTGTAAAAGGTTCCTCGATCCTAATTTTTGAATAATTCAAAAAGTTCCTCAAAAAAAGAAAAAAATTGTGTTTTTATGTTA
>JAUKPT010005247.1:0-10554 GCA_032273505.1 Nanomia bijuga | reverse complement strand
ATCATTTTTCATGTTTCCTTGCATATGATATCTTTGAATTGTGTATTTACATTGAAAAATATAAGAATATATTACCACTATCAGTGTATTTAGGTCTGAATGTGTAAATTTTGTTTAAGGATAAAGTTTTGGAAGCGCTCCAAATTTGTTTGAAAGTATTTAATTGCCTTGTATTAGGCCTTCGTATGTTTCATAATCTGTTTGCAATATTCTTATAATGAAGGGAAATGATTAATGATTGTAATGTGATCTTATCCCAGACATATTTCAATTGACCTATATGGTTCTTTTATTTGCAGTATATTGGTTTACTCAACATAGTTTGTAGAGTCTTGCTTAAAGCAGTAGTGTTATTCTGATTGGTAGGGTACTTCTATCTTTATGCTTGCTTGTTTTATTTAAGGTTTAAATATTTTTAATACATCCATCCATATATTCATTGTATTCGAGTTCAATTTGTTTATCATTGATTAGTCTCTCGTTTTCCTGTCATATAGTCATGTGCATTTGCATAGTCTAACTTAAGCTAAGGTTGCTAGTTGCTAGTTAACTCATATCGCTTTAAATAGATGACGTGCCAAAAATATATTTTACACGTCAATTTGACGCATCACAAACAACTCCTTATTTTCAGGTCTGAAAGGTGTCATTTTTGGAGGAGTTTTGGAGGGTAACATAAACTGAACTAAAATATTTTTTTGCATGCATCTCAGGGGCAGTATCTAGGGGTAACTAAATCTGCAAGTCTTATCTAAATTTAGGACCATAGGACCTCTGTGTGAAATTATAAGGCTAATTCTGAAGGTACTTCTTTTGGCAATTTGGTTCAACTTTATGTGCTATATCTAAATTATAATTATATATAGTATGTTTGAACTATGGCTGTGGCTCACAAGTTTCAGTAAAAACCTCAAAATTCAAGCAGAACACTGATATAAGGTCAATACCTTAATATAGCACTGAGTTTGGATACAATATTTTACATACTGTGTAAATATTGAGGGTAAATTGTCAAATTTTGTCTATAGTCTTCAATTGCATACATTTTCCGTTATGTTTTTATTCATTCATCCAGTTGTATTATCTGGGCACCCAATTTTCCCTCATATTTCTCACATCCAAGAAAAACAAGATTGAATATTGTTTACATATGTAAAATGAACATTTCTATATTCTGTGTATTTGAGTGAGAAAACATCCATATCATAAGTGGATGTCACAATATTTTGATAATAATTTATCAGCAAGCTAGAATCTTAAAACGTTCCACACAGTAAAACACAAAAGTTGATTGGATAAAAAAATGTACAGTTAAACATCTATGTAGGAAAATATTTTTTGACTATTAACCTCATTCTTGCACACTTATCATTATTTTTATAACCCTCATATTTCATAAATTAATTAGTGAAATGGAAAAACTGTTATCCTCAAATTTCACACATTTACCCTCAAATTTTACTGCACATTTTCTGCAGAAAACATTCCACTTAGTATAACATCACTTGATGGGTTAATTTTTTTCTCTTCATATTCATGAAAATAAGGAAATAGATTTTCTTACTTTTACCCTCATTTTAACATACTTATTCAAATTTTCCTGCTATAAAACCTCTACCTTCATATTATACACACATTCAATTTCAAAATAGTGAAATCTTATCTCATTTTCCTATAAAGAGTTATCCTCAAAAACATTCAAAAAGTCCAAAAATTTGCAAAAATGCAATGTCCGTTTTGGGTTGAACCTGTCCTTTAGCAATTGACATTTTAAGGGGTTAGAACTATGTAATTCAAAAAAAAATTTAGAAAATAGAAATAATGTTAAATCAGTTTGATAGTATTGTTGACAACTGTTTTTTTATATTTTATTCATAGTAAAGTTCCCTTTTATTTTATCTCTTTAGTTTCTTTAACTTATGCTCAGTGCTGTATCTAGTATTAATAAGGCTTAGGCATGAAGAAGAGTGGGCCTTAATTATTCTATTGTATGATAAATCTGCCCCTGTGTTTAATACTGCTGGGTTGACTGGTGGGAATAAAGGACATGAGATGCAATCCTTTTTTTCTCTCTGTTTGTTTGTGGGCATGATGTGTATATTTATGAATGTGCTGTGTGTACTTGATTGTGTATATTAAGTTCTAAATTTCTGCTGTCGACTACGCGTCTGTCTAGTTGTACTCAACCCTTGGGAAATTAGATTGATACACATATATGTACACCATTTCATTTCTTATGATAGTAAGATATTTAATAAACTCAATGAGATGAAATGAAATCATTTATATTTTATATCTAGTTCTACTGATATTATTTTTTTTCTTAACATTTTCAGTGAATCAAACACACTGTAGATACTGAAGATGTCAGAAAGACGAAAATATTTTCGTGTGTAGTAAAGCAATGTAGTTTTTGTTTGTATATTATGTGCTGAACATAATCAAGGAAGATCCCCAATTAGTTGAAAATGATATTTTTATTTAATGAGGCACATGTCAAAGTCGCAGGGATTGGGGCATGACTTTTCCACCCCTTATTTTTAGTAATATCAGATGCATTAACAATCGTTTGTTTATTTTATCTATATTGCTTTCATTTATCTTTTAGTTTTATCATTTCTAGGTACAGTATGAGGAAATGTTGGAAAATCAACAACTAATACAAAATGTAGAAAATATGTGTATAAAAAGTGGAATATTATTTCTATGTATACCAACGATTTATTTTATTTTTGTCTATGTGCAACATTTTTCTCTAAAGATTCATACATAGTGAATCAGTTTCTTTATTGTTCTGTTGATCATATACATAGTAACAATGTCTTCTGGTGTTTTGTTCATATGTTATTGAGAGTTGTTCAAAAGTATGATCAACAGTTGAGGAAGAAATAATTTATGTAAATGTATTTTACATCTTTTTAATTCATTCTCCAGGTGTTTCTATTTTTATCTTATTAACCAATGGAATCACAGATATATTCATTACTCATAGCCAATAGCAATTTGATATTCATTAAATCTAACCAATCACGATGGAAGAAATTGATAATAAAACAATAAACTCTCTAACCACTTTTTACCTGCTTGTGAACTAACCCTTTAAAAATAAAGATTATAATTAAACGTCTCTCCATCACTGTATTTTATGTTGTTGTACATATTTAATTTGTTATTCTGTGTGGTGAAGTGTTTAGACATCGTTTTTGTTTACATCTTTTGCTGTATGTTTTCTCATGCTTCTTATTTTACAGTAGAAAGAGAAAAGAATTATATTATACAACTTTCTTGATAAAACTTTTATCTACTGTAGTTTGTTGCTAATTTCTTATTACGTAATTTTTTTGTAGTCAGGTAAGATAACTTTAGAATAAGTAGTATAGTAGTACTTATCATTGAAATGGGATTATACATATTTAAAAGTATTATTGTTGATTAAGTGAAATGAACATTATGTATCACATGGTATGAAATAAGATAATAAGATTTCATGGAATACTTTTTATAGGTTTCTTAGTCTTAGAAAAAAAATAGAAAAGAATATTTGGCGATTTGGATTTTAGTTAGAGTCCTAACTTTTCGTGATATTTCGGAACTCAGAAATCATTATATTAATAAGGATAATAATATTGAAATTATATTTTCAACATGCTATGTTTTAGGAAATGAAATTATTCTAAGTATTCTCCATTCCTGCCTTTAAATCAAAAGGTTTTCATTAGTTTAAATATTATTCGATTATGTGATATTTTTAATTAAAAATTATTGCATACTGACAGAAATGAGATTTTTCAGACATTACTTTTTTACAATTAGGAATCTACCATTCTTAAAACTATTGCAAAATAATAACAATACTATAATTAATTGATTTTAAATATGCAGGGTCGTAAATAATTACACTTAAATTGTTAAATTGTTACACTTAACAAATGAAATAAATTATTTGCTGATTCATGAATAAGGAATTGGTTATTACATTACACTGATTTAGTTATTTTTAATGTATTTTTAGTTGGAGTTTAGTTGCTACAAAATTTCAGGGCAAATTTAATTAATACTGTATTTATATTTAGAAAATCTTGTTTTAGTCTGATGGTAACTTGATGGAATTTGAACCACAATATATATTCTCTCTTGTTATGTAAGGAGGGTTTCAATTGATAATTTATCATCATATGTTACACTCTTAAACTCTTCACTCCTCCCTCTAACTATTATAGTCATGTCTTGTATGCTTGTTACAACAAAGATGTGTCATTGTCTTTACACATTCTTCATCAAATTTTTTTTTTTATGTTTTCTACTAATTATTTTGATACTTTTAAAATCAAGTTATTATTGTTTATTGCTTGAGATGATGTTTTGATACATGTTTTTGTAAAGTTTTCTTCGTGCTACATATTTCATTTCTACGAAAGTTTTACTTTTCGTTACTTATTCAGGCAAAAGAAACTCAGTTAAATAACAGATTTCAGTTGTTTTCATTTTTTTTTTTTGAAAAGTAAAAAAAATATTTTAAGTAAAATTATTTATCAAAACTATGCTGAAATAGCAGTTTCTGGACATCTAAAGGGGCTAAAATCTCAAAACCTTTCCGGGCTTTGGTCATGGACCCCCCAGCTGATTGCTCTCTCGTTACACTCAGTCAAGCTACCTTGCTTCGCTCATTTGTTCGCCTCACTTTGCTTGGCTTTGTTAGATTCTCATCACTGTTATTTATGTATGTATATGTATGTATATTTATTAGGTAAAATTTTTATAAAACGTCATTAATATCATCTAAATCGGCAGTGGGTGTTGCATTGGACAGAAAGACATCCCCTTGCATAATACATCAGGCCTCACTGACACCCTGTAATCCTGATAAATCCTGTAAATTTTGACCACAGTCAAAGAAATTTTGTAAAATTCTGTAATTGCCGAGTTTCTCCTGTAATGACAATTAAATCCACATTTATCTTTTTTACAAATTTCTTTATACCATGATACATCACCAGAAAGTCTGGGAAAGTACATTTCCAGAAGTTAAGAAGGCTGAAAATCAAAAATTTCTCCTCGTCGCCAACCATGGCATGGTGTCGACTCGTGGAGACATGAGTTTTGCCCAAAGCCCATGTTGACTTCATGCAGAACAATAGGCAATACGCGTGGTTATCAAATTAATTTCTGATTTCCTGTAATTATCCTGTAATTTTTGAAAAGTATCCTGTAATTATCATGTATTTTAATGGGAAAATATCAAGTAATCCCCTGTCATGTAATTTTTCTTCCTGTTATCCTGTAAATTTAAGTAAAAGTGTTGCTGAGAGGCCTGATACATCAACTTCGTTATCAATTAGTGTTTTGAAGTCAACTGGGACAACCTACCAGGTGCGCCTAAAAAAAGTCCCCTGTTTGATTCAAAATTGCGAGAGATAAAGGAAAGATGAAGCCTCTAAAGTTGTTGCATTGTTCAGAGGAAGGTAAATTTTGGTATATTATTTTTTACATTTGGTCCAGCAGTTCAAAAGTTATGTCAAAAAGCTCGAAAAATGGCAAAAAACAGCGAACAAACTTTTTTATAAAAGATACAGTTAAAAAAGAATGCAAAAACATAATGGTAATATTACCTGAATGAGCACAAATTTTTAAAGTAAAAACTCATTATTACTGTTTCAAAATTTACCTGCTTGTACATTCCCAAGGGGTATGTCAAACATAAAATCTGGATCCAAGCCATAGATATGCAACTAACAAATTTACAAGGTCAAATTCAACATTTCGCCAATAACATGGACCATGCATTGATTGAAAGAGCTTTCCAAGGCATGGTTAATCGTGGAAATAGGTGTATTAATGTAAATGGTAGTACTTTTTGAGATGAATAATATCATATTTTCAACTATTGTTTGTTTTATTTGTCTTTTAAGATTATTTCTATAAGATGTTTTTTTGCCATTTTCTAGCTTTTCTAAAATCTTAAAGTCTAAAATCATAACTTTTGGTCGACTGGACCAAATTTAAAAAGTAATATACCAAAATTTAAGTTGAGCCTTCTTCTTAACAATGAAACAGCTTTAGAGGCTTCGTCTTTCCTCCATCTCTTACAATTTTGAATCAAACAGGGGAACTTCTTTTGGCACACCCGGTACTTCAAATCTATAAAAATGATGTGAATTTCCCTCTCTCGTCTTTCCTCGCAAAACTTGAGGAGCTTCTTGATAAGCATTTGCCTTGGAAAAAAGTAACTAAAGTTGAATTAAAGAGGAAGGTAAAACCATGGATCGCAGAGAAAATATTTCGTAAAATTAAGCTGAAAAGTAAATGCAAGAGTACCCAAGGTAACTTAAAAAATATCTTATTTACTGAGTAGAAAGCACTGAAGAATGAGATTACTTTACTTTCACAAAACTCAAAAAAAGAATATCATAATAGGTACAGCAAGAATAACCTTAATAAGACCTGGGAAGGAATAAAAGAAATTATCAGTATAAAATCGAGGAAAGCCAATAATCCTTAATTTATCAAGAATGGAAACAACACTCATAATGATGACATTAGCATGTCTAATTGTTTCAATAAATACTTTACCTTAGTTGCTGACAAAATACTTAAAGATAGAATATGTAGGCAAGAAGTCTCACTGGGACTATCTTCAAAATGCTCTACCTAACAGTTTTCTTATCTGTGAGTATGACCGGCTGTAAGTTGAAAGCCTTACCTTTACCACCTTAGATAAAAGAAAAGCTACTTGTCCTAATAGTATTCCAACTGATATTCTCTAAATGCTTAAATCTGATATTAGTATACACTTATCGAAAATCTTTAATCTGTCCTAGAACCTATTATTTTTTAGATGAGTACAAATGCATTTACGATCTTTAATTTGGTTTCTGCAAAAAATATTCTGTTAATCACGCCCTTAAAAAAATAACGGAAAGTATAAGATCAGCATTAGATGGTGGTAAAACTGCTTGAGGGATCTTTATCGACTTACAAAAGTTTTTTGACACAGTTAATCACTATATACTTACAGATAACCTAAGTCACTATGTCATTAGAGGCACTGCTAATAACTGGTTTAAATCTTATCTAAACAATAGAAAACAATTTGTCTCAATTAATGGAACCTATTCACAGCCAATTACAGTAATCCACAGTGTTCCCCAAGGCTCCTTGCTCTTTTTCGTGTACATTAACGACCTTCACTGTGCAATTAATTTTAGCTCAGTCTACCAAGTTGCAGATAACACAAACCTTGTAAATATAAGTGACTCTATAAAGCATATTCAAAAGCAAGTATATCTCGACTTAAAATCCCTTTACAAATGGTTACTAGCTTACAAAATTTATTTTAATTGTTCAAAAACCAAACTTATCATAATCCATAAATTAGGCCACACGCTCAACTTTAATCTGAAGATAAAGCAAAATGGATACAAATTATATCCCTCAAATAGTATAAAATACCTTGTTGTTTAATTTGACTCGAGGCCCACTGTAAAGTTTTAGCCTCTAAATTAAGGAGATCCAATTATTATTTTCGTGTTTAACTACAACATCATGCTCATTTCTATGAACTTGCATGCTCAGTTGTGCATATATTGTACAACACTAAATTGTGACTTGTTAAGAGCACAGTTGTGGCCTGATTTAACTAGCTTGTCAGAATTCTAACAATCAATCAAGTTAATAACTTAAACAAATGGAGTCTAATTTCGACCAAGTGGGGACTCCTAACAAAGAACGAGAAAAAATAAAAAACAAAAGTTTTTATATTTGTTTAATCCATCCAATGTATTCATTGCCACAAATTTGCAAGAATGATTTCAATTTCTTCTTGAATACACTTGTTTGCGTGGTTTTCACGAATCCAACGTGGTAGCAAGTTCCATAATTTAGGTGCTACACTAGTAAATGCACGAGCACCATACTTATTGTAAAAACTAGTCTCTTGTAAATTCATTGTTCTTTCAGAATCTGAATGATTCAAAAGTGCACAGATAGATTTAGGAGCATTACCATGTAGGAAATTGTGCACCACTAATATTATTTTGTAGATTATTCGATACTTAATTTTTAACCAGTGTAGCTCTACGAAAATATTGTCTAACGACTGTTTAAAAAAACTCCATCTGTATAAATAAGTCTAGCAGCACAATTTTGTACATGCTGATGTTTTTGAATAGAACTGTCAGGCAAACCATAATACAGCACATTACAGTAATCTAGAAGAGAAAAAACTAAAGCAGAAATCAACATTTGAAGGTGAACTTTAGACAGATAAATCTTCACTTTGGAAAGTTTCCTTAAAACATTGAAGCAAATTCAACCAACTCTATCAATATGCGCATTAAAAGATAGCGTACTGTCAATTACTACACCAAGATTTTCTGCTGAGTCAACAAAGCGGATACAGGAATTTTCTAAGATAACACCATGAACACTAATCTCCTTAAATAATGAAGGTGGTGCAATTACTAAAAATTTTGTTTTGCTTTTGTTTAAGCATAAGAAATGATCATTTATCTATACTGTAATTGAGTTTAAACAATGACAGATTTCTTCACCAAGAGCATAAGATTGCAATGAAAGAATGAATTGCTTCATATGCTGTTGGTCGTCAGCAAATCCTTAAATGTCAAAAAGTATCGGCTTAACATACCAGGTGCGCAAAAAAAAAGTCCACCTGTTTGAAGCAAAACTATGAGAGAATGCGGAAAGATGTAGCCTCTAAAATTGTTTCATCGTTTAAAAGAAGGTTTAACTTAAATTTTGGTATACTATTTTTTACATTTGGTCCAGTCGACTAAAAGTTATGATAAAAAGTCTGATTTTAGACTTTTTCAAAAAGCTCGAAAAATGGCAAAAAACAGTGAACAAAGTTATTTGAATACTATCTTATAGAAATAATCTTAAAAGACAAGTAATGGTTGAAAATGTAATATTATTCATCTGAAAAAGTACTACCATTTACATTAATACATGGTCTATGTTACTGGCGAAATGTTGAATTTGATCTTTAAGATCTTGTAAATTTGTTGGTTACAATGGCTTGGCTCCAGATTTTATGTTTGACATACCCCTTGGGGATGTACAAGCACGTAAATTTTGAAACAGTAATAATGGGTTTTTACTTTAAAAATTTGTGCTCATTCAGGTAATATTACCATTATGTTAAACATAATGTTGAACATGTTTTTGCATTCTATTTTAACCTTATCTCTTATATAAAAGTTTGTTCGCTGACTTAAAATTAGCATTTTCTGTTTGAAAAAGGCTGTTCGATACACAGGACATGCCTTCCTCGAAAAGTCACCCCAGTCATATTTTCTTACTCCATTGGGACCATCATATCCCCAGGTAGTTAACTTCACTGTTCGTGAGATGAGAAAATCCCTCTAATTTGCCATATTGAGCCTTATGTTAATCAATTATGCATGATAATTACAAAATCTTTATTAGTGTTCCAGAAGTGCTCAAATTTGGACCATAAGTCGATATAGACTTACAAAACTTACAAAATTTAACAATTAAACTAATTACCTCATTAATTATTCATGTTAATTGCAAAATCTCATAAAAAATCTAATACCTAACAAAACTGCTCCTACTAGTACTCTTCAAGGAATGGAAATTAATCCTTACTTGTCTCAATTTCTCATTCTCTCATATTTGTTTTTTTAGAAAGTCAATATGAGCAATTAAAATGAATTAAATATCTTTTTCAATAGTTACCACCTATGGTTGTCCATATGGTGCAAAAAAAAATAATTATTTTATAACAAAAAAATATTTTTGCTATTCAAAATATAAATTTTTGTCCTTAATTTCTTTTTCTCTACAACAAATGCAAATTTTACATGCAAGAAATATTTTTTTTTTTAAAAAGAAATATTAACATGCAACAAAAAAATAATTTTGAACCATAATTTTTGTAAACACAAACAAAATTTTCATTCAACATACCGAGAATTATTTAACATCCCCAGAATTTCTAGACTCGCTCGTGTTCAGGAACCAGGCTGTAAAATACCAATGTTAGTAGACTTTTAGAATTCAAGTTGGAGGGAGAAATAGCAGTTGTGCTATGCTAAAATTATACTTCTGAAGTTGAATAATGTCAGGATTTTTGTTTCTTTATCAAAATTAACTTAACTTAACTGGCATATTGGTTTTAGAAGCTTGGTTCTTGGTATTAAGTTAGTTAATAAGTAACGTAGCTCGTGCCATTAGTGTGTGTAGCGTCGAGATATTGGTGTCATGTGCATGGTATATTATTATGTTAGTTATGTGTGTTGTTGCTGTCTTAAAGTGATAGAGAATTTTGTGCCATGCTACATATATAATGAATATTTAAAATAACCTGCACGGCTAAATGATATGCATGTGAGATGTTGCAAAGTATTGATGACGACTCTATGGAATGCGAAAAGCACCATTTAAGGTATATGTATAATATCATAAGGCATTGTCTGTATATCTTTCTTATGATATTTTCTATATGTCTTATGATATCTTGATAAAAGGACTCATATCATAATATATTATTATAATAACATAAGCTATCACGAG
>JAUKPT010005246.1:0-10554 GCA_032273505.1 Nanomia bijuga | reverse complement strand
CCCCCCCCCCCCCCCCCCCCCCCCCCCCCCCCCCCCCCCCCCCCCCCCCCCCCCCCCCCCCCCCCCCCCCCCCGTCTTTTAGAGAGCAGAGAGAAAGTCGTTATGAATGATAGTGACTTCACCATCTTGTCTTAGTATTTGTGGCAAGCGCTTTGACCATTTTATGAGGGTAGTTCTAGCAGTCAGTTAAGTGGTCTACCAATTACTAAAAAAAACAACCCCTATTGTCTTCTGTTTTTCCCACCCGTTTTTCTTTTACTTCAGTTCTGTTCTCTTCAAATATTTGCTTTTCGAACATGATTGTTTGAACATCTTTCCTTCTTGTTTTGTTTTGAAAAACAGATTCAGTGAAAAACGTCAGTGCAAATCAACGTAAAGGGTTTGAGTAAATATTTGCTAATTCGTAAAAGCAAACGTACCATTAATCTCTCGAGAATTATGAATACCCACAAGACAGAAACAAAAAAATCAAAAAAGTTGTATGTATTTTGAATTTTGACGTGTGGGGCCATTCTCGAACACAACTCACCACTGTCCTTGGGTTTATCTTTTCGTGCAGGTATTGCCCTACCGTAAATCCTCGATTAAGCGCCACACTTAAATAAGCGCCGCAGTTTTTAGACATCTTTTTTAATAAGCGCCGCCCTCGATTAACCGCCGCATCTTGGTTTGGAATGCGGCGCTTAATCGAGACATTCCTTGTTATAGGTGATTAAAAAAGCTTAGGACGTTCTGGACCAATATTTTCTCTTAACAGAGGATATTGCATCTATTTCAAAATGACTATAACTATTTCTTTCTTCATCAGCAAACAATATAGAGAAAATTGTTAAAGAGAAAAAATTAAATTATTTTCCTTAAAATCTTTAGGTTTTAAATAAGCGCCGCCCTCGAATAAGCGCCGCATAAAAAAAAGTCGAGTTTTGAATAAGCGCCACGGCGCTTAATCGAGGATTTACTGTATAGAAATCAAAGTGTGAAAATATTGTCTATGTTAAGTTCACGAAAAAAATCCATGAATTTGACCCATCACTTTAGAAGTGACGTGTGTAATGACGACCCGTTGCCATTAGAAACGGGTATACTCGAGAGTATGGTTCTACATCATGCGCAATATGAGATAATTGCGGACGATATTTCTATTGAAACAGTTTTTGAGAATCGGAAGCAAAGGTATACATGAGCAATAGTTAAACGCTCGATTCGATCATGCTCTGAGGTATTGGCGGTATAAAAGCCGGTGTTGCTGGCACCGGCGGTACCCCTCGAAACTCCACCGCATACGAGATATTCAGCCGGAAGCAGAAGACCCGTATACCCAAAAGCAAAAGATATTCTACAGCTCTGCCTGTGGTCATTTTTCATTTCACAATAGACATTCCGATATTTTATATTTTTTTTTACCGATATCCCGATTTTGACACCCCTATTCCCCCCCCCCTGGTCGCCATGCCTCATTGCTCATTACTAATGCATTACTAATGCATAAATAAATTGCTACTTTTTATTTACTAATAAATAAATAAAATATTTTTCCTTTTGTTTTTCTCATCAGTCTTTATTATTTTTATTGTTCTTCATTTCTAATAATTCTTCTTTTTCTTTTATTTCTTGTAGACAAGAATATCTCGATGATCTGTATGAAATCGCACGCTCCCGTAACGATCCCCTGTTACTTGAATCCCTTGAGAGTTTTCTCGCAGCCACAGTAGAAGGTCTTCTTCAGAAACAGTCCGACAATGAGAAGCTCGACACGGCACTTAAACGGTAAGCATCATTATTTTCTTATTTTTTTCGACAGAAAGCAAATTTTTCGTCAGTTGGGATCAACTAGCATTCTATTGTTTGGCACCCTAAAACATGGAATGGTTAATGGTTAATGGTTTGCACTTATGATGGAACAGCCATGCGCGAGTTCTTTACGTGCTTATCGAGGCATGGCTTAAGTCCCACCAAGTGTTTCGTCAGCCACCAACTGACTAGCCAATTTTCCTCACATGGCATGGGTCAGCCCGTCGGCTTTGTCTAACGATAGTTATTGTGCCCTCGCTAAGAGCCCGAGTTGAGTGGATTTTATTGCATCATTTGTAATGACACTCGCCTCTACCCCCTTTACCCCCGTTCAGTAAGTATCTCTCGACGACGATGCTTAACTTACATGGACGGAAGTGTGATGTATGATGACATAGTAAACTGTTGTGGGGAAGAAATAAGACGTTTTTGTCAAAATATTTTCTTTTTTCGTCAGTTAAGATCGAGGTTTCTGCCTCGAATTTCGGTAATCGGTGAAAATGGTATCGCACCATTGCCATGCTTTTCAAATTTTATTTACCTTAGGAATTATCGCCTAATTTTGGCTATTTCAGCCGTTTGATTGGTTAGAAATTACAGCATCAGTAGGCTGATTGGCTTAATGTAAAATGTCACAATTTAATTCAATTTTAAATTTTGTCCAACTGCAAAGAGAGAAGGAAAAATATTTACGTCGATATCGCCTTTTTCGATTTTCGTCGGTTGGGATCATCGAGAATTCTATTGTCCCCCCCCCCTCAAACATGTTTCGTTTAAATCAAAAATGATAAAAACGCTTCTACATGAACCAATCAGTGTCTAGATGTAACTTCCCATCAATCAATGATTGAAATATTTTAGCGACTTAAGCCACAAATATCGCTATTGTTCAAAGCAACAATTGAATAGTTTACAATAGGCTTTTAAAAGGTGTCGAGGTTGGACAATTCTCGAACAACATAATAATAATATTGTGCGAATGTAAGAGAATTCTACTAATTTCCAACCTCCAAGCTCTGATATATCGAGAAGTATGCTAAAAACCACTACAACTTGGGTTGAGAATGATATTGGAGTTATCTCTACTTCATTATTGACGCTAACGTTTGATTGGTTGCAATTTACATCATAACATTTAACAGTTCCGATTGGTTTAAGAAGTTGTCACTTTGGACGACTTTTAACGAATTGTGACATGCTGATCCGGGGCGTATTTTTATGATCTATTTTTCCTGAAAATTGCTAATGATCATTTTTTTTTATTAGAAACTGCGAAACGTTTCCTAAAAATCCACCCATTCGAGCCCTCAAAGTTTCTTATTAGTTTCTTAATTTTCTACCAAAAAATAACTGTTTTAAATATGAAAAATGTGATCTATCAGTGATTTTTACCCCAACAAATGGCAGAAAATACCCATGGAAAAAGATAACAAGAATTATGATAATAACAAAACATCTATTCCATTAATCATATCCTCCGTGATTCGTCAGATGAAACTTCAAATAGAATGAGCAGTTTCTTAGATCGCCTCAAATCCAGCCCTGAGTTTTTTAATTTTCGAGACCCCTGTTTCTTATAGCGAGTTTCTAATAAAAAAAATGAGTGTATGAGAATTTGACTTGTAATCACCCAGTGAAAAAAGAAATGGAGGTGTCCGCCTTTTGAAGTGTCCGTTAGTTAAAGAGATGATTGTACTTACTGTTTTTTTGTCGGCCCGTCAAAAAACATTTTTTCCATGCTATCAGCCTACTACCAGCCAGACCATTTTCAATTATTTCCAATTTATTTCCAATCTTTTCAATTTTCAGCAATCAGCATTTCCATGTGTTTTGTTTAACTTTAAACGTAGATATCTCAGAAAATTGTTTTTGTTGATACTGTCTTTTGTCCGGCCACGGCAGAAGAGGTAAGAATAATAAAGGACGTACACATATGTGTGACGTCATACCGTGAATATTCCCTACTGCGAGAGATGATGCATCGTGATGTCATCAAAACTAATCTATGCTAATATAAAGTTTAATTTAAATCACCAACATGTGATTCGCTCTGTAATTGGGTTTGAGAATTAGTTATAGCATCATTATACCTCAAGGAGGAGACTGGGGCTGAAACTAAGAGACTTACGATCAAGATCAGTACACCAATCGAATGGCTAGATTCCAGATATGTACTTTTTATTGCGCCAAAGTTCTTCTTTCAAGATTTGCATTTTTGTTACTTTGTTCTTCTTCAATATCAAAGTTCAAAGTTCATACCCTCCTGATCTACCTTTTTTCTATCTTTCATTTGGTGAAGAAAAAATTAGCGAAATCGGATAAAAAATCGACGCTTTTATCGCATAAATACTATAATCTAATCTAATAAAGATTAATGATATAAAACACGAACGTGTAAATGGGATTAGCGAATTAGTCATAACACCATTATACTAACGAGGGGCTGGTGTATCAACAAGACTACCAGGAGTTGCTCTATTTTTAAGTAAAAGGTTTTTAATAGATATTCAATTAAAGTAGGAGTCGGCTATACAACAACGTCTAAAAACACCCTCGACTTTATGAGAAAATTCATGTTTCTAGGTGTGCCATGTAGTTTATAACGATGAGATAAACAAGCAGTGGCGGATCTGGATCAATTTCTAAGTGTCTTCAAAATTGATATTTACCCCCATTTTAGTGGGAAATTTTGACAATTAAAGCACTTGATATGCATGAAAAAGCATGAAAGCACTGGCTGATAGAAATTTGAACACAGTAAAAAGAGATGCATAGCTAAACTGCCGTCAGATGGAAAAACACCTTAAACACCAACTTTCTTCATATCAATATTCCGGCTTTAAATCACATTTTTTTAAACTTTCTTGATCAAATGGTTATCTAAAATCTCAGAATTAATAGACATTTTGATGAATTGTGACACAATTTCTTTTCATAGACGTCATTTTTGATGTAAAAAAACTTTTAGCAACAGATTTTTCATCTTCAAGAGTATTGGTGTGTAATGATTTTTTTTAGCATCTGACAGCAGTAAAGTGGAAAGGCACAACCTACAACATCCATGAACTTTTTTTAAAATGGTTATCAAAACGTAATAGCTCAGAATGCTCAAATGGTAACCTATCATCGGGAATATTTAAAGGAACGGCAGACCGCTAACCCAAAAAGAAAAACCCTACAATAATCCTTGAATTTCGAAGAATTCCTATAATGATAAAAAAACATAATTCGCTCAAAGTGGGCTTTAGCCCGAGACTTAATTATTACAAAAATATTCCTCAATTCTCGGGTTCTAAATGGCTTAGAAACGCACGACATTTCCGAAGAATGCAGTTTTTGTTTTGTTTTTATTGTTCTAAATAATAATTCTCGGAAATTCAAGTAGTGTCATCGCGAAAGGTAAACAATTCTGACAAATCTCGTACAAAGATCTTTTATTCGGAAACACTATAGTGTTATCCCAAAGGTTAACAAAAAAAACTCGTTATAGAATGAATTATCGTTCTTAGCCAATAGAATTTCTTCAGTTTTTAGAATTTTCATAAATTAATCATTTGCGGGAAGTTTTCAGTAAGAACCCTCCTAGGGCAGATCATTATTGGATCACCTCTGATATCTCTTGTAAGAATTGCAGAAGGTTTTCGATTCCAAACAAATAATTCCTATCAAGACCCGAAGGAATAAATGAACCATTGTTTGCCTCCTGTCCGAAACTCATGTAAGTGTGTCCGAAATCAATCATTTTCAATTGATAAGGAATGTGGTATTGTCCACACTGCAATAACTTCTCAGCAAACTCGAATCTATTGACGTCATAGCGATTTTTAACGCCGTCGTCATTAGTGGATAAATACACTGGGGACGAGGGTGTCTTTTCAGCTTTTATAGTATCACGTAAACTAAATTGCAATTCAGTGTTGTTTCCTTTGAAATTGCTGCTTTTGATGTTACAAACATGTTCTATGTGCTTAACGATTGGGTCTGTCTGTTCTGTACTTGTTCCGTGTAGAGTCCGTTCTGACACCGTTTCTTGTCGACGACACTGATTGGTACAACGCTGAACCGCATCAAAAGCCTTTGTATCGAAGGCAATTAAAATTGAACTCGAGTAGAACTTAATTCTTGTTTCACTATTGAGATAAATCTTTAGACGAACTAGATCTTCAATTAAATGATCTAATAAATGTGATATGATCATCGCATTTTTATGATTGCGATCTCGACACAGGTTGTCATGCTCGTTCGATGCAAGGTCGTCCACGGGGCCGTTCAAGCGTAAAAAGTGTTCGAGATAGTTCTTTGTCTTGATGTGTGGTGATTCATAGCATGCGCAGTTACGGAATAAATCACCACTGAATTTCTCAATTTGATTGGTCGAATTATTGTTAATTTGCAGACCAGATATACGAAAACCAATTTCTTTTTGAGCAGGATATTTCTCATATTCGCGTCTTGTTTTGTCTTTATTAGCAAACGGATCATAAGTTACTTTTCCTATTTTGATATCAATGATATTTGGTTGATCGAGATTAAAAATAATATTTTCGAGTTTGAGATATGTCTCTTTTATCCCGTTTCTTTCAAGTTCAACAGCACCATAATATCTAGGGAGAAATTGGTGAAGCGAGATGAATTTTTCGTCTCTGAATATTGTGTCGTAGAAATTTCTTTCAACTTCTCCAACACGTGATGTTTTGAGGTGCTTGAAGAGGCAGCCTTGATCGTCTACCATCATGTAAGGTAAATCTTTCAGAGAAGACTGGTGACCAGCTACTTGTTTATCAAATGCTTTGTAGCAATTGGTGGAAGTATCCATTCGTATAAATGCACGTTAGATCCTGTAAATTTGAAATAAAGATATTTCGCTTATTTTTAAAATTCAAATTTATTGTGTCACGTCCAAATTCATCTAGTCAAAGAGATGTATTACATAACTATTTACTAATATGTAAATAGAGCATTAATTTTCTAATACCTTTAACCATTATGTTTCGCAAAAATTCGTTTAAATTTAAAGCAAATTAGGAAATTTTCCACACCCCCCGCTTATTCCGACCCGCCTGCTTATTGCAAGTTACGACACACACGCCAAGGAACGTCGTGTCACGTAACGCATAGTAGACCAGTGGCTCAGTGAGCAGAGTTTCAACATGACAGGTAACTATGGGGTCCAATCAACCTCGTTAAAACCCGCCCCGTTATAATTTCTTTCGGTAAACTCCATAAATAATGGCCCTGGGATACGCTGCCGACAACATCAAAGATTTATCCTTCATATTTTGAGGGATCATTGTTTCAACGTTTAGTCTTGATTATCCAATTGCGGGATATATTTTCAGTTAACGGAATTTGGCTTAAGCGAGACCACAAAATAACAAGGCGTATAAATTATTATTTTTTGATAATATTGATGCGCGTGCGCCATCATCTGTCAAGCAATTTTTATGAATATATCAATATTAATGCAGGTAATACCAGGGCCATTATATATGTAGTTCACGATACGAAATCATAATGGGTCGGGTTTTAACGAGGTTGGGGTCCAATGTGTTTTGGTCATTTTAGGTATGCTGATTACGAATATAACCGATAATCGATGTAAATAGGAAGATTTTGGACCAAAAGACATTGGACCCATAGTTACCTGTCATTTTGACACTCAGCTCAATGAGCCGCTGGTCTATAGTGGGTATCCCATTTTGTTACGCCCCTACTTAAAACCCCACTTTTTACCGCTTGAATGCGTTGCAAGGGGCGGGGGCTTGAATTTGCCAAAAAGTGCGTTATGTAACACGTTCCCTATATAATCATATGATATCACAAGAATGAGCCTACCTTAAGCATCCAATATCTTTACAATATCTTTACAATTAATTTCACAAAAATTTCTTGTAGCTTGTCGTTTAATTGTCTACCAGAGTAGTTCGAGGAGCGTTGGCTCAGTGGTTAAAGCAAAAGTTTCGCAATGAAGCGGCCCCGGTTCGATCCCGCCTGGATCCCCTTAATTTTAAATATTTATTCACTGAGTTAGCGTCAACCAATGTTTCCTTGCGATGCGTTCAATTCGTATATGGATCCCATTAGTTGCTGAATGTAATGTATGCTTCATAACCGTTGATCTAGCCCCGAGTGTAGCGCTTAATATATACTGCTGCCTCTATCGGGAATGTCTGTGTAAATATATGAAAATCATAAAAAATAAAAACAAGTATTTAAGCGTAGAATCATTTTTCTATCCATTAAGGGATTAAAAATTATCGTTAAAATTAATCTATTGATTGGTTTAAAATTACGTCATCAGAAATCTGATTGGTTATTCAAGAAACGTCACAATTTGTACTTTTGTCAAAACTAAAAAAATCACGAAAATTATCCTAAGTGAACCAATTAGATTCTTGATCATGTCATTTTGAACCAATCACGCGAAAGAATTTTCGATATTTTAGCAATACTCCCTTACAGCATACGAGACGGGGGGCACTTTCGCATCATTTTCAAATGCTATAGATATCTAAGGGGTTATCGCCGAATTAAGGCTAATTCAATATTTTGATTGGTTGAAAATTACAGCGACAAGATTCTGATTGGTTCGTGTAACAATGGATTCTTCAATTTTTGATTTTAACAAAATATCAAATTGTGACATTTTTTTTAACTATAACCAATCATGTTATGATGCTGTCATACCTGACCAATCAAATGGCTAATCTGTCGATGATTCTTAACAACTTAAAAGATATGTTATTATCCTTCTTTTCTTTTTTAAAAAAGAGAATATATTTAAATATAATTCAGAAAACAGTTGAAAACGGAAATTACAATGAAAGAAAGAAAATATAACATTGATAAAAAATGAAGATGATATCTAAGTTTAGTCCTGTGCAATGTTGCTAACCGATTCACTTGCTGTTGCATCTTGGTAAATTGATTCTACCATTTTGAATTCAACCGACCGGCCGACGAATACACATGCCGATGTTTTCAGTAATCCAGAAAGTAGCTTACGACGTATTCATGTAATTATCCTGTGTGATGAAGATAACAGATTGCTTCTTGATATATTCTCTAGCAGATTAATTAGCCTTGATACGGATGAAATACTAGAAGGTGAAAACGTTGTTGTGTCATGTGTTTGTCACCAAAATTCGGCTATTTTAGTCTTTTGATTGGTTAGAGATGACGATATGAAAAAAGCTAATTGGTTCAATTCAAAATGACACAATTTGATGGTTTGTTAAAATCCAAAATGAAGAGAAATTTTCTACATAAACCAATCAGAATTGCGATGATGTAATTTACAACGAATCAGAATCGACATATTGAATTAGCTGTGATTTAACGACAATCGTTAGCGTTTCGGGAAAAACATGTTTACACGTTTGTTTGTTTGTTTGTTTTTTCTCTTCGTGAATATCATATCACCGGTAAATATTTTGGCCTAAACTTCATATCCCCCCCCCCCTCCACACATTTTCCTATTTTTCTTATTTCTTCCCTGTTTCAGGGTGAAAGACATGCACCAACGCGTAGCGTTGTGCCATCCTACAACACACATTCATGTAAGTTAAGCATCGTCTTCGTAAGTAGCTTGTGTATGGCTGTTTCATCATACAGTAAGTGTAAACCAGAAACAAGCCCTTCTCATACCTATATAATTAACAAGTTACGACGTTTCATGAAAACTTTAGTAATCTTAGACGCTGTGGACTTTTCCATCGAATCTTTGTAAAAATAAATTTACTGAAAATGGATCAGATGAGTGTCCTGAAGAATAAAAAGAAATACTCGATTTTTTGGCAGCTAGTGGATGGAATTATTCTAACAAAAACAAACTGCATCAACGTGATGAAAATGAATTACTTTACAGCAACCGACGCTAAATTCTTTTCTTAAACCAAAGGTGCCCCCCTAAGATATAATGATTTCTTCCCCTAAGGTATCTAAAACTGTATTTCCATCTAATGTTTTATCAGCTACTAACTGGCTACCATATTGTGCCGACTCGACAAAATTAAAACCTTGTGATTTTAGAGTCACTCTTCAATTGATGTTATTTAACTTTCAATATTTCAGAGTAATTGAATCTACCGCTAAATTGAGTGGCGTAGCTAGAACAAAATTGGGGTGTAACACCCCTCCCCCCCCCCACACACACACGGTAGTTTTGCCAGTGGCTAAATCGATATATTGAAATAATTGGCGCGACCGGGTGTTGAACTCATATCGCCGCACGGTATCTAGAATTGATGGATGTGGCCTGTGTTCGGAAAAATCTCTTTCCTCTTGCAAGCGGAGAATTTTCTTCTTGCAAAGACAAATTTTATCTGGATCTAATTTTTACTTAAAAAACAGCCAAATGTTCATGCATACCCACATAACCCTGACCGTGCAACCAAGCCTTAGTTTAACTGCTATTTGAATAGAAAAAATTAAATGTAATTAGAATTGTTATTACATTAAGTTTTACAATTTTATTACATAATGTTTTTTTATGGATTGGATCGACCTTCTTGCAAAGGCCATGATCTTCTTGCAAGCGCGTGCTGCCACGCTGCTAGAAGTTTCCGAGCCCTGGATGTGGCACTTAACCGCTCGGTCATTCACTCGGACAGTTCTTGCAGGAGCTTGTTTCGCGCTCACCTTAAGGGACCATAAACATATGACGTCCAACCTCGAGGGGGGGGGCACACGGGGTCACATTCAACTCCACCGTATATGGATTATGGGGGGGGGGGTCCAAAAGTTGGCGTCATATGTTTATGA
>JAUKPT010005245.1:0-10554 GCA_032273505.1 Nanomia bijuga | reverse complement strand
GGGTCCCTACGTGGGTCCCTACGTGGGTATTTACGTGGGTCCCTACGTGGGTCCCTACGTGGGTCCCTACGTGGGTCATTACGTGGGTCAATATTATCTTTTCTTATATTATTATATTATTATATTATCATATTATTTCACGTTTGTATAAACTAATCCTTATTATTTCTAACTTATTATACTTATTATACAAAGTTGAGATAACGACATTTTAACAAAACGATGTAAAATTCGAACCAGACACCACTTTGTGTTTATTTTTTCAGGGTATATTAGCAACATTATTACACTACTATGTGCGATTTTTGAACTTTTACCGCTTTCCCAACAGTGTTTTAGTCGGTCAGAATTTATCTCACTCTATTGCTCGAAACAATTGTCTATCCTTTTACAATAAGAGAGACATTCTTATCAATAGGTCCTAACTGAATGTAACGTTTATTGTTATTTGTAAGAAGGTAAAAAATTGAATGACTTTTAAACAAAAAGTTTTCTATTATACTTAGAAAAAAGAAAAAAAATTACTGCATATCATCAGGAATAACAAAAGAAATGAAAATAAACATGTGTGTAGAAGTTAGTTGTTTTCAAATCATAGTTTAAAAAAGATGTTTACAGCAACAGTCTCTCTCTTTATATAAATGAAATCTTTCATTAGTTCTCATAAATTAAAGAAAAACGTTCGTTGTGTATGAGCGAGCAAATCGTAAAACTCGGAAAAAATCAATCATTAAAAATAAATATTTATAATTTTGTAAGATAATATATCGTGATTAGTTTTACTTTTACTCATTTATTTATTCAATTGTCTGAATACTGATTGGCAAACAAGCAATAGATAAAAAAATGGGTAAGTTATTCTTCATTATACTTTCTTTATTGTTTGGTAGAACTGTTTCCATTTTAATCTGATAAATAATTTGATAATTTTTGATTTTTATTTATTTGAAGAATAGACTATATCTACTAATGCAGATTCATCAAGTGGATGAAACGTGCATATTTTTATTAATTCAATCATGGCCCACTGATTCAATCAAAGCACAATTTATTTCAGTCTTCAAACCTTGAATGAAATCTTTTTTGAAGTCCATTTTTTATCTGTATGTTTTCAACCTATTTATGTACTTGATCAGACGAAAATCTAAGATGAACCGAGATGAACTTCAAGTCTCAAAGCACTTTATATAAAATTTCATTGAGTATAAAACAGAATCATAAAAATACTGGGCAGGTTTAATTTTCGGATTTTGCAATGTTTAAAACTGCACATAACTATCATTTTTTTCGGCTTAGTCTGATATTTAGTTAAAATTTAGAACTTAACTTAAATATTTCTATTGGAGTACTACATGTGGGAGGCGATCGTTAGTCCGAAAGGCTAAGATAAATAAAATTATGAAATATCTCGTTGCCTCGTTTTCTTGTTGAGTTAAATAGAATGAATTACAATCTTTTTAGGACATTATTTTGTTAAGACAATTATGTAATAGTTTTGACTATACTGTGATGCATGCAAATTTTAAGTTAACATATCAATATAAAAAGGATGTGTTACGCTCAATCACCTATTTTCTTTTTGATGAAAGGAAAAATGTCTTTGATAGGTGCCGTGCATGTACCTGTTCCTTTCTCAAGAACATAAACAAATGAGTTAATAACGGAAAATGCAAAACGGGTGTGTTTATTTTACAGGTAACGTACACTGTCCTCTTACATTTGCTTTGTTTGTACAGGGGTGGAAAAAGGTGCAAAAAAAATTAAGTTTCATCATGATGATACATATTGAGAATAAAGTAAAGATTTTAAAGTGTATATTTTTGTTAAGAAAACTAGGACCCGAGTTTTTCTAATTGATTTGACATCAAATTGATTGATTAAGAAAATTATAATTCTAAGACACATCCGTGCAAGCTCGTTTCATTCTTTTTACCTCAACGAGACAACGAGGCGACGCGAGACAACGATATTTCAAAAGTTTACTTGCTCCTGCAACGAAAAGAAAACTTCCCTTGATTTATTAAATTAAATGCGAAATCATCTCAACATTAATTTGTGATCTTTCTTTTTCAAGTTGTTTCTTGATGATGTAACGAATCATGATTATACTGTAGCATGCTAGGCTAGTGCCCTTCCTATTTCTATCTGATGCGATCAAGTTATATATTGAAAAGCTGTTTTTTCATTAAACAACGCAAATAGTTTTGCGACAAGATTTTTTTGCAATTTTAAAAGATTGTGTTCATATTTTTGGCAGAAGCCCAAACTTTAAGGCCCATTCGACATTTTTTTAATTAGTTAGGGGAAAAGATTTTTACAGACATAGATAAGCTCTAGCTATAAAGGGCTGTAAAAGGCGCGCTTTTTAGTGGGCTGAGAACAAGCACGTGCCAACAGATGGATTTTTGATAACAAGTCTGTTTGTTTAAGAAGTGATTGACGTCAATCGTTATTCAATTCGATTTATAATAGGACGGGTGTGCGTCTCTTTTCTATTCTTCCGCAAGTAGTACACTAAACAGTACAAAGAAATCTATTGTGTTTTGAAATTTTGTACAATCTCTTGCATCTAAAGCTGATGAAAATCACGTGCCCAAAAGGGATAAGAAATAAATAGACTAAGAAAATAAAAAGCGGTAAGAGTAATGCCCATGTGAGATAAACGAGGAGAAAACAAAAGGAATGTAATTATAGATAGAAAAGCGCGAATTTAAATCCCCCCCCAAAAAAAAATTCATGCTGCGAATTTTTTATGCAAATAAGAATTTAACTTTAACTAATCGATTACGATGTTAAGTCTTCGGCCGAAGTCATGCTCACTTTGGTGTTAAGAAACGTGCATTGCGTCCTAAATGAAAACTTTCACTCTTAACGCCTTGCAAATTTTAGAGTTTGTTTATGCGGCATAATATAAATACTTAAAAGAAATCGACAATCAATGATCTAACGTATGTAACTAATTGTCTGATATCTATCAAATCCAACGCAAATTTTTTTGATAGAATCTTTAATTCAAAACGAATTAAACTAATCTATAAAAAAGAGAGAAAACGTTTATTGTTCAATATATAATTCTATAAGAAATACAAATTTATAGAGGGGGTCCATAAGAGGTTCCATAAGAGTCTTATGGTCCGGTCCATTTTGGGAGACCACGTTTAGTCGGAACCCAAAGTTTTGATTTGAATAAAAAATAAAAAATCTACTTAAGATACTTGACTTAGAATGATAATCTAAGCACCCATGTTTCTAATATTTTGAATTTGAATTTTCTTCATAGTTTATTACGAAATAAGATGTTCCATAAAAAATTGATTTAAGATTGATTGTCCTTCCAAATCCGATTTTAAAAGTAGCACAATTCATCAAAAATCACTTTCTCCGGATCCGAAGTTTTTTTTCGTATCCCGAGATTACTAAAATAACTTATCATAATATCGTAATATGAGCTTTTTTTCTTGGAAAACGAGATTTTTGAAAAAACTTGTACCATAATATCGCAATACGTGATTTTTTTCTCGGAAAACGAGATTTCTCAAGATAACATTTATTATTATCTCGTAATACGAGATCAATTTCTCGGATAACGAGATTTTCAAAATAACTAAAGAAAAATATCGGATTAGGAGAAAAAATATCGTATTACGAGATTATTTTCTCGTTTTATCTCGTAAAACGTGTAAAAATGATAGACCCCTTGTTAGAATAAGAATTTATGAATCTTTTAAAAGATGATGAAAGGTTTAAATAAATAGGTTTAAGTGTCACTTACTGAAACTGTCATGAGACTTTGCCAAATTGTTCTTCTTATATTATCTAACTTCTGTCAAAGTTTTAACTCGTTTTGATGTTTCTATTAGAAACTAAAGTCTGTTCACAAATAGTTGGGGCTTATTTTTGATTTTGCTATAAATCTTCATTTTTTACCCATTTTCTTAGATTCTTTGGCAAATAAAAGGTATAATTACTAAGGTAATCATAGAGAAAAAAATAAATGGAAAATATGAATTTAAGGGCGGAAAAAACCAAGAACAAAATTTGCGACTTGGAGCGATATCAGACAGAATTTATTTACGATTATTATAGACACCCGTCCAACTTTATGATAAACATCATAATTCAAAACAAAGTTTATACATGATTAGACTCGACCTACGTGCATTCTTGGCCTTTTTACTGGAAATTTTGAATAAAAAGTGGTAATGAATTTATGCTAAATCGACAGATCGATAATTTAGACGCATGCTGATATATTCTTCATGGTGTAAAAATCAGCGGTTCTCCAAGTAGCAAGTTTTGTTCTTGGCTTTTTCCGCCCTTAAATTCATATTTTCGACTTTAGAAATCTTTGAATTTGTGCACTACCAAATAACATCAGTCCCAAATCTAACTCAATCAGAGTTTTGCCCCGTTTGTCCCCAAAATTTATTGATTGATATTGAACTAAGTGTTACAGCCAATCCTCGCAGTCTTATTTAATCTATAATTCAAACACACGATCTTTGTGTGGTTTGTAGTTGGATTGACACCATTTTAGATATTTTTAGTCCCATTGTTTCGCATTTTTTGCCCGATTTGACCAGTTTGAGACCAAAATATGACATTAAATTTTCCTTATTATGGTCTTTTTACAGTCCCAAAGGGGTACCTACGTTAATACATTATTTTCTTTTCAAAGCGGGGAAAAGCATTTATCCCCGGTCTTAAGTTTCGAAGCTCCTTTTGGCATCATATTTTGATATCTTTTAGATCACACACAGCAATTTGAAAATTTGTCAAGATATCTATCTACGATAAATAAAAGAATTCAGCCTGTTAGCAAAGATGGTTTGTGCATTCTACGTTCAATTAAAGAAGTTCTTTCAGAAAAAAACTTTAAGGTCACAATCAACGATCTGAAAGAAAGATTACAGGAGGAAATTACGAAAAACATTGACTTTTACAAAGATTTTTCCGATGATGCTATTAATATTAAGGATGACATCATGAACTTTTTGATAGATCCATTGAAGAATTATGCCAATGACACTGTAGATCTAATTTTACATGTACTTTCTTTCTCCTTTGGAATGAAGGCAACAGTATATCAAATGAATGAACTAGGAAATGTATCAGTGATAAACGTTGGAATGGTAGAAAGCTATAAGTTTGAGGGATTCTTTGGAAGAACATCAGTTCTCCATTTAGACCCAGTTTTCCAATTGAATTCTTATCTAAAAACAGATGACGACATCGGCGTATTTATATGTCCATTTTGTTCGAAGGTATGTGGAGGACCAATGCGTCTTAAACGACATATCAATGATTGTAAAGTGCAAGTCCTCCCTGATGCAAAGCCATTCGTCCCAAATGTTAAAGTCTCAAGCACAATTGATATAGTTGATGATAGCGATGATGACATAAACGACAACCAATCTTTCAATATCTCTATCGAATCCGATGAGAATTTGGATTCTCCTACGGTCCCTGTCAATAACATATTGGAAGTTTCTGAACCAAGTTCTGATGAAAGCGAATTAACACAAGTTTTGCATACTTCCAAAAACTTGAGCCAAACGAAATACAGTAGACTAATTTGGGCTGATACTCCCATCCAATGTGTAGACACACTTCCTGCAGATTTAAATGGAACTGTCATATATAAGGTGAAGGCAAACGATCGAAACGAGCTACTTGATCGTTGCCGGGATGGTCGAAGATGGAAAAGAGATTCAAGAACGGAATGGGCAGGTTATTCTAAGGTTAGGTACAGAGATTGTAAGGGCGGGCTAGTTTGTTTAAATGACGAGTGTATTTTTTTTTTAAACTATGGCAAAATAAGAAGAAATGAAACTTATTTTGACAAACAAGATTCTTGCCAACATTGCTCAAAAAAAGGGGAAAAAACAAACTGTACGGCAAGAAAATACATTGCTTTTTTATCTGATAAAGAAGCAGACATATACCATCACGGTAATCATAGATGTTTTGCCGTTCAAATGAAACCCCGTCCTATAGCCGAAGTACGTTCTATCACAGATACAAACCCTAAAGCGACACCAAACGACGTACAATGCAATCAGATAATCACGGCGATCGAGAAACGAAAAAATTGGAATGAAATAAATTTAATTGTAGAAAATGTCTCCAGTCGTCAACAAATTTCTCATGAAATTTCAAGGCAAAGAAAAGAAATACAGCCATCCACTGGTTTTGATGCTCTAGTTGAACTTAAACACTTTATGGATGTCAAAGATCCTTTATTGCTCTTTGACATCAATCAAAATGATCAATATGTCTTTAAAACATCTAGAGACAGAATGGTAATAGCAGGGAATATGGACGTTGATGGAGACTCTTACCTTAAAGAGGAGTATTGTTTCTTCGACGGAAACCATAAAAGAGTAAGAGATTTTGTAACTCTTACCGCTAGCATGTACCATCCATTGCTGCGTCGACAAACAATTCTTGCAACCATGCAATGTAAGCATGAAAATGCAAAATTTATACAAATTTTTTGGCAAAAGTTTAACGAGAGTTATTTTTTAGCTAATGGCAATGAATCAAAGTTCAACCCAATAGGTTGGTGTACAGACATGTCTTCCTCCAACTTCAATGGACTTAAGGATGTATATGGTGATGAAGTTTTAAATAAAACTAATGGATGCGAATTCCATTTTCACCAAAGTGTGCAAAAAAAGGCAAAGGCCTTGAAATCAGATGAAAATAAGACTAAATTTATCAAATTCTCATCTGATTTACTTAATTCAACAACCGTAGAAGCTTACGATAAAGCAAAAGAAGATTTTCAAAATTTCTTAATGAGCCAAAACGAAACTAATGATTGTTTAAGCTGGCTTCTCTGGTGGGATAAAAGGAAAGAACTTATGTTCAAAGCGTTCACCAAAATTGATGCACCATCTTCAAACTTGGCGGAAGTTATACATGCGGGTTGGAAAAACTCAAATGAAATAAATCTTTCGCTATTATCATGTGCGCATCATGATATAAAGGATTCGCTTCTTCTGCAGCAACATTTGAAAGACCTTATCAATGGTGATTATAGAGAGGGACGTGGACCATCTCAACCAAACCGAAACCAAAAGCGACATTACAAAGATATCTCTATGGCAAACCAAATGGGGCGAGACTTGTTGGATTTTAATGTAGAATCCTCGATTTTACAATCAACTCAAAGCACTCCTGCTTTTTTGAGCGAGGTTAGTGGGTTTGAACCTCCACAAAAAAACACACAATCACAAAATAAACTATTTATTAACAGATTAGAATCTGCGAAGCACTCTAAATCGGTTTTCAAAATAGTTGATGTCAAAGATATTTCTCTCAACCATCGCCTGTATGAAATAGCAAACAAAGAAAATGCTAGGAAATATTCACAAGTCAACATTTGCTCCCAACCCTCATGCAGTTGTAAAGATTTCTCGTTATATGGTTCAAAAACCCTTTGTAAACATATTCTTTTTATTTTACTTTATGTCTACAACGTAACTGATTTGACAACATTAAGTTCATTAGACTTCGGACAAAATCAGATTGAAGACTTTTTCAAAATATCAAGCGTCGACCAACAATTCATGAAAAAAAAGGTACGGGCACAAAAGAAGAAAAATAAAAACGACTTTCAAGAAATCTTATGCACCCATTCAAATTTCAATGATCCGCAAGTATACACATATCATCTCAAAAATGGTCGAAGTGCTAAATGCAGTGGGATGAATTGTACGACAATATTACAGCCTGGAACTGCCTGTGTGAAAGTAGATGGTGCAATTTCTGTCCAATATGAGCAAAACTTTGCAATCAAACGGACATTTTATTTTTGTGCCAACAGCCAATGTGTGATGACACCTCCTGTTTGGAGCAATATTCGCCGTCCAAGTGAATTGTTGCAGGGACCAAACACTAGTGACGCTATATTTGAAACTCTATTAGAATCTCTTTTTTAGATACTTTTTATGCATATATTATCGATTTAGAAATTACTTTTTGCCTCAGATGTTGAGATTTTTGTTAACTTCTGCTATGTCCGAATTTGGAAAATTGAATCCTTGAATGATATTTCCAAATCACTAAAATCGTCTCACTTTTCTTTCCTTGCATTAAAAAAGTAAATCCTTAAGATACAGGGCTATTGATAAGGAAATTTAAGTTGGGGTTCAAGCTGCACCCCAGAAACTATTCTCAGGGGTGCAAATTGACATTTTGGGGTGCAAACTGAACCTGCCTAGAAGCCATTCTCAGGAGGTCAAATTCAATTTATGGGTTTCAGGCTGAACCATACGTCTCCCCTCTTTCCCTTTCCCCTCCAACAAGGCTTCAACAAGAAAAACAAAATAGTGATGACCTGATTTAGACATAGCACCAACGATTTAAGTACTGAAGTACTGGTTCCTTATAAAGAAAAAAAAAGTGCTTTCTATCTGACCGAAATATTAAGAAAAATCAAGAGAGTTTTAAGTACCACGCTTCAAAAGTCAAGAAAGAAATGAATTATTTACGAAAGTTGAATGAACTAAACTGCTCATATTTCTCAAAAGAATCCAAAATTCAGCAAGTAATAGTATACTATATTTTTGCTCAAAAATTAAGGAGATTTAAGAAAGTTTTAGAGCTAGAATCTGCTAAAAATCTTATTCATAAAATGAAAAGCGTATACAGTAAGAAATGGGGTAGGTAACACCTTATTTGATGAGACAGTTTGAACAAAAAGTCAGGGGTGCAAAATGCACCCCAGAAACGAATTTCTGGGGTGCAGTTGCCATTTTCAGGGGTGATTTGCACCCTGAACCCCCGTTATAAATAGCCCTGAGATATACAAATTTTCGAATCGTAGAATCAAATTATGGCAAAATAAAACATTTGATGCAGTTAATTTGAATTACAGTAATATTGGAAAGTGTCGTTTACAGTTCCATACATGGGCAAAAATGTTGAATTTTTATATTCCAGGTGTTTTAACTTGTTAGCAGATTGCTTTTTGCCATAGTAATGTAAATATTTATTCCGCATGTTTTTGCTGGTATTTGTTGGGCACACTTATGCTATCTTTTGGTTGTCGCTAAAATTAATTAGTTAAGCCGCATTTCATCAAATTTTCTGAGAATTTGTTTCGTTTCCCTTTTTGTCATA
This sequence comes from Nanomia bijuga, assembly GCA_032273505.1. Classification (NCBI taxonomy): domain Eukaryota; kingdom Metazoa; phylum Cnidaria; class Hydrozoa; order Siphonophorae; family Agalmatidae; genus Nanomia; species Nanomia bijuga. The sequence goes on along the minus strand of JAUKPT010005245.1, from coordinate 1,425 downwards.
GTAATTAAAAAGATATTCTGCGTGTTTTGCAAATTTTTTTTGGTATCTATATATGATACTTTTTGGTTGTCACTTGAAGTAATTAGCTAAGCTGCATTTGATCAGCATAATTTTCTGAGGGTTTGTTTCGTTTTCATTTTCGTTAAATGATTGGAATGTAGCACCTCTCCAATCCTCCAACTTCCATTTGAGATCTAGAATCAATGCGTTATTGAGATAATATATACCCTTCAGTTAGAGACTGTTGAGTTCAGAGTTTGAGATAAACAATAAAAAACGGTCTCAAAAGGAAAAGGGGTGGGTCATAACTTAATTTCTTAATTTAGTTTTATTACTTTTTTAAAAAAGATATATTCTGCATGTTTTGCAGATTTTGTTTTATATATATATGATAGTTTTTGGTTGTCGCTTGTAGTAAGAAGATAGCATTTTCAGTAGGATTTTAGGGGCTTGAATTCCGCTTTTTGCAGTAAAACTCTTTGGTACTCCGGTTGGTTGTTTTACGGTTGTTATTTTGTGTTATATTCTCTTTGTTTTTCTACTTCGTAGAATGTTTTGTTACATAGACGGGTTTTTTATTTGTAATTTTAGTTCATTGATTAACATTTTTTTTTATGGTTATCACATACTTAATATAACAATAATTGATTTCTTTTTTTCTCAACCTGGGTAAAATTAAGGTTGGCGTATAAAATAAGATTCTATCGGCGATAACTTTTGATATTAATCGGATATGAAACAGTTAGTTGGTAGAAAAAAGGTTAATAGATAGAATTTTTGGTGGTCAACTACAGCAATAATTCTTTTTATCACATACCTTTTGCTATGATAAGTATCCTAGCTCTGAAGAGATGGGATTTTTTCTACTGCTTCTCTCATTATATTAACATTGAATTGATTTTATTAGTAATCAGCAATGATTGAAGACTGATTAATTCGCTTGCTTCATAATCGCACCGCCTCGTGCAAGGAAATCCACTAAGAAATGCCCCGAAAATATTCTCTTGCAAAAAAAAAAAAAAAATAAGGAACAAAAACATTGCATGTCTTCTGCAATTATTTTATCATGGGAAACTTTTAAACATTTGATTTCTTGAAACTTCCTTAAGCTCTTAATTGTTGAAAGAATTTATCATCTCAGTTTTATACATTTGCGATTTAAATTCTTGTTGCTGAACTATTCAAATTTTATCAAAATGGAGCGAATGATTACCGATAGTCAATAATCTTGTTTCAATTATAGTTGGTCTCCGAGGACCCAACTGGGACCCGTAAAGACCCACGTAGGGACCCACGTAAAGACCCACGTAGGGACCCACGTAGGGACCCACGTAGGGACCCACGTAAAGACCCACGTAGGGACCCACGTAGGGACCCACGTAAATACCCACGTAGGGACCCACGTAGGGACCCACGTAGGGACCC
>JAUKPT010005244.1:0-10557 GCA_032273505.1 Nanomia bijuga | reverse complement strand
CACTAACTAATTTTCCCGACTTTTGCAAAATATTGCATGGAAAAATATTAAAAACTCTAGCCGTACCCCACATTTGTGTAATAGCCCTCCACATTTTTTTACCGTATTTGCGAGTTCGGCGTCCGTGTATGTTTAGTAGTCTGTGCTGGAACAAATACTAAAGCAACTGCACTCGAAATAAGAGTTGATTTTTTCTCTTCTTCATGTATTCACAATTTAAATTTCTTAACAGTTTTTTATGATAATGACAGCAATTACTTTTTATTACTTTTTTATTGTTTCTATATTCATTTTTTTGATAAAAATTCTTCTATAGAAAGTTGTGCTTATGTACACTCAGATTGTATTGTACACAACTTTTTGCATTTTAAGTTTACATTATAAGTAATAAGGTAAAAATTTCGAAGCAGTATTTATCTTTTTGTTATATTTTTGTCAAATGATATTATTGCTAACCTCAAGCCTTTTATTTAATGTCTGCGTAACTAAGTTTTCTTAAGTGAGCATTCAAACAGAAAATATCAAATAATATTGACTTTTTTCATTCAACATATGGTTTGAACTTAGTTGTCATGGAAAGTTAAATTGAACTTTTTTGATAAAATGTTTGTTATCATCCTAGTGAGGAAATGCACACACAATTGAAATTGAAATTGTTTAGTAATTTGCTTTATTTTTGGAGAAAAAGTTGAGTTTTATATCTTGTCTTTTTTTATTTATTTTCATTTTTTTCAATAAAAGTATAGATAGTTTATTTTTAGAAAGCTGTGTGTGTATAAAAACTTAATCCTATCTCGGTTGGGCTTTTTGAGTGTTTTTCAACAATTTTTCGGGTGTATGAAGACAATAAGTTAAAATATTTGTTTTTTCCTAATCTGAAGAACCAAATTTAGACTTTTGCAGTTGTGGTTCTGGCCTATAGCCGAAAAAGTGCCAAATTTGGTCCTAGATTAGGAATCCAGCATGTCTGATCAATAGAAGAAAATTGGTGTGTACAATTGTGTGTTCAATTTTCATTTGAATTTGTTCAACAAATTGTTCTGCATCTTTCAGAAAATTCTGGTTTTCAAGTTTGGGGACCAAAGACATCTGATTTTTGTAAATCCAGTACCCAGTTAGCTTTGGAGCCATATTTTGCTATGTTTTTTGTGTACCATTGCCAATTGTTTGGTAGGTTCATAAACCATTGTCAGAAGATCCATTGATGGTTTTGCTTGCCTAATAAAATAGTGAGAAAATTAAAGTATTTTCCAGATGAATTTCTACGTTTATTTTGATTTTTGTGTATGGTAAATAGAATATCTGAAGCCTGGTAGAAGATCTTTGCATGAGAATATATGCATGATGAAGGCAAATTGTTGATAGGCTCTCCTTTCCAGATCTCAATTTCAAAATCTTACTTCTATCACTATCATTTACCAACTATAAATTAACTCATGACACATATAAGCTGATGACAAGCATCATTTTTCTGTTTACCATATTTTCTAAACTTAACTTCAACATCTTGTTTTGGATGCATTTGTCTTTTCTTACTGGCAAAACCTCATTTTGCAAAATATAATGTTTTTAAATGAGCAGGAAGTACAAAGTTCCACAGGAAATTTTCTCAACCAAATCAAATAAACTTGAAACTTGAAACCCTTTGTTTTCATCCTTTTTTGAATGAAGCACATTTTATCCAATCATAGTTTAACATAACCTCAAATCAAAATTCTCATGTATTTTTCATCATGTAGGAAAATCTACCAAAGGCACCAATGATCAAAAAATAATTGATGCTTGTCTTTACATTCAATTTTTTGATAATAATAATATAGAATTTTTGATTGAACAATTAAAAATTGAAGAAAAAAAAAGATTTCAGTAGAACATTTTAAGGCAGATATAGGTAAATTAGGTCACAATATGGCTGTCTTAAGTCATTTTAAAATGATGTATTTTTTTTTTAGAAAATGGATATAATTGTACTCAAGTTGCCTTTTGAGGAGGATGCTCTTAAAATCCTTTTGGTGTCATTTGGATTCCCCATCCTTAAAAAATGGCAAGGTACCAAATTCCATGTAGATAGCTTCAGAAAAACAAATTTAATTACAAAAAGAATATAAACAGCAATTTGCATAGCGGCACAACACTGAAAAAGTGGCCCAAAGGGACCAAGTGTCCATAAGTGATTTTTTGAGTAATATAATAGTATTCTCACCTTCTTTTTTTGACAAGTTTCCCAACAGTGAAGTATATGCATATCTAATCAATTCTTGTCCCTATAGTGCACACAAAGTTACAAGCGCAAAAAATCACAATCACGAATTGTTGCAATCATATTTTTGTGCTTTTAATGCAATAGAAAAATTAAATTAGATAATGAAAAACCCTAGTTTCTTGCAATAATTAGGGCATCCTTCCAGTCAAAAACCTGTTGAAATGACTGAAAAAATAGATATATGATCAAATTTGTTTGGTACAAACAGTATTTTGAAAAAAAAGTACCAACTGTTGTTTGCGTACATTTGATACAAACCGTGACTTAGTACCTGACCCCTCCCCCTGGATCCCTGAAGTATTGCTTGTTTAGATGAAAAACCTTTGTTAGCTTGGTAGAGTTTAAGATTCAATTTCATTAGATTTATTTGCTGATCTTTTTATAAATTTGTCTTTCAAATATTCTTTTCATGGAGTTTTATTTTATACTTACTCAGTCCACCCAGGCGGCATAAAAAAAAGAAAAGCATACCATTTGAGCATAATTTTTCATGAAAAAGGTCTTATTTGGACTGACCAATGTTTCGGCATAGAATAGCATGAAGTTTTTGATCTTTTAGCATGAAATAGCATAAATTTCTTAAAATAATTAAGTTTGTCTTTGAGGTCTGATTACTGTACATCTTCACAAAATAAAAACTTCTTTTTGTGGTTATCCAGTTCTTATGTAACAGTATAAAGCATGACTTAACTTAACCCCATGTAGACACATTTATGAAATCATACTGTATGTTTAATGATTATCATTTATTCTTATATTTTAGTTAACTAAAACAAAATGAGTGGACAGTATCCACCTCCAATAGATAAAGGTGGTAATCACCCACCTGGTGGATCGGGTCAGTATCCCCCACCTGTTGGTGGTCAACCACCTCCACGTGGACAGTATCCTCCTCCAACAGCCCCTGGTCAATATCCACCACCTGGAGCACCTGGTCAATATCCACCACCAGGAGCCCCTGGTCAATATCCACCATCTGGCGCACCTGGTCAATATCCACCACCAGGAGCCCCTGGTCAATATCCACCACCTGGTGCACCTGGTCAATATCCACCACCAGGAGCCCCTGGTCAATACCCACCACCTGGAGCACCTGGTCAATATCCACCACCAGGATTCCCTGGTCAATATCCACCACCTGGCGCACCTGGTCAATATCCACCTAGCCAATATCCACCTGGGCAATATCCACCATCGGGAGCACCTGGTCAATATCCACCACCTGGAGCACCTGGTCAATATCCACCACCTGGCGCACCTGGTCAATATCCTCCACCTGGCGCACCAGGACAATATCCACCACCTGGAGCACCAGGACAATATCCACCACATGGGGCCCCTGGCCAATACCCATCTCATGGTGCAGCAGGACAATACCCTGGTCAAGCTTCTGGTATGATTGGACCCCAAGGACAAGACACAGTAGATTCAGACGGTGAAAATTATCTATGTACCAAACGAAGCAAGTACCCAATGCAAGTAAAATTTGCGAATCGCACAAACTCTAAACTTATGCTTTACTGGATTGATGAACGTGGAAAATTCAAGAAAATCACCAAGTTAAAACGTGGACAAACAGAGGATATTGACACTTTTGAAAGTCATCCATTTGTTGCAGAATCGAAGGACGGTCATGGGGCAGTTATAAACGGTAATGTTGCGTTTGTACCTGAACACGCACCTGGTGGTCATAGCAGTGTTCGAGCTGAAATCACAAATGAACCACATCGTAAAAATCTTCGATCGCCACTCGCTGGTCCGCCTGTTGTACTTAAATTTTCCAACCGCACTCACAAGACTGTCACTGTTAAATGGATTGACACAAACGGGCAGCAAAAAGTCATTAAAGAGTTAGGCCCAAAAAAAGCTTGGTTGTTTAACTCTTGTGAAGGGCATTACTTCACTGCATGTGAGCGTGGACGCGACCGAGAGGAGATGGAATTGAATTTTGGTTGGTTTTATTTAGCGAAACGAGGTAGCAATCTACAAGCACCGAAGAAGGTTGTCATTACTGAACCGACAGATGATAGCAGCAGTAGTAGTTCTTCAAGTGATTAAAAACATTGATTTGAATTATAGATTAATTGCAACTCTTATTGTTATTGATATTCGAAAGTGTCATTTGGATGATAAACATGAGAAGAGAATTTATTCACACTTTTTCTGTTTGCTCATTTTTTTCATTTTTTTGTTTTTTATATGTGGTGCTTTGTATTTATTTTTGATCTTCACATTTTCACAGAAAGCTTTCAATTTTTGACTTTACTTTTCTCGGTTGTTATGTTTTGCAGTTTTGTTCTGGTTATTCAAGTAGATACTATTATTTTCTCTAGAAGATTTTGAAATAATATAAATATAGAAGGCATATTTCTTAAAAACTGAATTTGGCAGCCAACTCTCAAAAATATTGCATTGTATTTAAAAGAATATTTTGTCAAAATGACAATATTTAGAGACATGATTTGCAAAATTTGATCCATGTTTTATTTACTTTGACAAGCTTATTCGTGCATTTATGCATGATGAATGATTTTCAATAGTCTCTTCTTGTAGATGTGGACAGTTACCATTCAATAAAAAAAAATCCCCATAGAAAGTCCACTTCGGGATTGTCTACAAAACATAGGTAGATTTCCTGTTTGATTGGTTGAAAGTTGCATTATGAAGAAATTGATTGATTAAATTATTTGATATTTCGAAAATCAGTGAGTTTACAAAAAAGAAATACTTAAAGTGGCTATGTTTAAAATATAAAACCTTGTGCCAATAGAAGACATATTGCACGTTTAGCGCTCAAGCTACACATGATCAAAAAGAACTGAGAAAAGAGTAATCATTACAAGAAAAAACTGTTTCAAAAGATGTTTTTACACCCACATCTGAAAACACTGAAAAGGCTGAAGGCCCCAAATTTTTAACTCTACCCCTCTTTACAATTGGGTGGGATGGGTGGGAAAATGACTATGTAAAAATCGTCCAAGGACTTGCCTAGCAAATTTTGCTTATTTTTTACATTGTACCGCCAAGCAGTTATTTTACCGAATAAAAATCTGATTTGTATTTATTATTTGACTCACTCCCAAAAAGCGTGCCAAAAAATTGAAAACTAAATAAATCCATTAAGTGAATAGATTAGTTTATTGATGCAATTTTTAAACAATTAGCAAAGTTATCTTAATTTGTAGATGATCCTTAAATCAGTTAAATATTTTTCCATTGATATTTCCTGTTGCTTGAAGTTGGGTACACTATTTTCTCTTTGAAAGCATGAATTTTATAAGCATATTTTGGCTGAAGTGAAAATATTTTATACCCAACTTACTACTTAAATAAAAACGAAGTATCTCAATTTAATAAATTGAACAATTTTTATAGTACAAGTTCGAGGAAAGTGACATTCGATTTTTCAAAGCATGGACATTTTTTTAAGCATGGTCATGGTGTAGCATGCATGAAATAACTGATGTTATTAAAAGGAGAAGATTATAATGATGAGAAATGGTTCTGTAGTTAAACTCCTTTAAATCTATCAAGGTCTTCTTCTGTTGTATTGGTGTGGATATATTTTATTTTTCTAATTTATAAATCTAATTTTTGTAGTTATTAATTGAAATATTTTTGTACATGTAGAAATTGTATGATGAGAACAAAAAAAGAAATGGCAAAATATTTATCTTTTTGAAATTGTTATTCCAATTATATATACCTTACTCACTTTGTTGTTCTGCATTATTATTTGTTTGCATAGACTTGCGTAAAAGTTGAAATGATAAAAATGTAATGAATTAACTCCCTGCCATATGGTTGTTGGAAATTTCGCTCATATTGTATAGTAGGTTCAAAGGAAATGGTGTTAACTGAAATTTTATGTTATATTGATACAACCCTTATAGTGTTAATTCTTTTCAATTATTTGTTAATGTTATTTATTTCATATTTTTTTCTTTAGATAAATATAAAAATGAGTCGATCACCCAACGGTGGTAGATATGCAGGTCCACCCAATGAACCACCTCCACCCTACACACCACAAGCACAATATCCTTCAATGAATCAACAGCATCCTTATGCACAACAGGCCATGTATTATCCACCCCCTGCACCAGGACAATACCCTCCTCCTGCCCCTGGACAGTTTCCTCCACCCCCTGGACTATACCCACAACTCCCCCCTGGACAATACCCACCTAATGTAAACTCAGGTGGTGCTTTTGCACCACAATATCCTATGGTACCTCAACCATCGATATCAATTGGACCTCAAGGATTCGACACAGTTGATTCTGAAGATGAAGATATTGTGTGTACAAAAGAAAATAAATATCCAATGCTTGTCACGTTTATAAATAAGAGCGGGAAGAAAGCCTCCATTCGCTGGATCGATGAAGATGGAAATAGCGAGAAGATCACAACGTTAAAAGCAAATGCAAGAAAAGATATCGACACTTGGGAATCACATCCGTTTTTTGCTGAGTCAGCAACGGATGGCGATGACCTTTTGATAAACGGAAACTTTGTTTTTATACCTCGGAAAGTATCTGGTGGACATAACTCAATTAAAGTTGAAATCACACGAAGTCCCCAACATGTCACGCAGCTTCGGTCACCATTAAACGGATTCTCAGTAACTGTTAAATTTTCGAACAGGACCAAATCTGTGGTGAGCGTGAGATGGATAAATACGGACGGTCTGCTGCAACCCATAAAGGACATACCACCTTTAAAAGCGTGGGTATTTCATTCTTGCGAAGGGCATTACTTTACAGCATGTCAAAAGGGGCAGGATGATAGTCCATTGAAATTGAATCGAGGTTGGTTCTATTGGGTGCAAAGGACACCTAACCCCCAAACAATCACCAAGGTTCTAATTACAGAAGATTATGTTGACCTCGATGCCTCAAGTAGCAGTGATTGAAACACTTCGTTATGTTTTGAGATCATTAGAAGTTTATTGCAAAATCGACAAAAGATGGCTCTGCTTCTGTAGGATTGCAGATGATTTTCATCGAGAAAAAAAATCGAAAAGTATAAAACCAATTAGATTTATTTGTATGCTGTACAGCAAAGCTGTAATGAAAATGAGTGAAATGCTAGAAAAGGGTATACCATCCTCCAGTAATATCGGAAATGTTTTCAAATCACATCAGTCATGTATGAGTTGCTGAGGAAAGGTATGCCAGTAAGACACTAGTAAGTGGCTTGGTGTAATCTGGTTTCAAGGAACTTTTGGTTTTATATTAGGAGGCTATGGGGTTATAGCATTGGAACAGTAATTTCTAAAACCTTTTATGCTTAATCAATAATTCCCTTCTGTGTAGTAGGTATGTTGCATTGTTATAGAGAGCATTAAATTTTAATTTCAAATTATTTTGGTTAGTACTTGTAGACTGAAAGGCTTGATATATACTTACAGAAAGCCCAACTGAATTTGAGGTATAAAAAAACTTAAAACATGATGGACTATATAAGCATAAAAACAAAAAGGAATATTTAAGTGAGATATTTTTAGAACCCATGCATTAACTGGTTAAAATTCAAAGTTGAGAATGGCCTTTATTTTTGTTTTAATATTTTTAATTTTGTTCTGACAACTTGAATTTAAATTTAAATTTAAATTTTTATTTTACATTTCATTGATTGTTTTTATTTAATACTTTACTGATTGTTCAATTTATTGGTTTCTCTTTATGGGTAAATGTCATGCGTTTCTTCTGAAATATATGATTGGATAAATTTCAGCATCTAGATCAAGGGGGCATGGGACGGGGGCATCGCACACAAAAAGCCCTCCCCCCAAAAAAAAAGGGGTTTTCTTGGGAGAAGAGGAATTGAAAAAATAAATTTTCTGGGTGGAAAAAATTTGAGAAAATTAAAAAGTAAGGGACTGGTAATTTGGAAAAGATAAGAGTTTTACTGATACTCTTAAATTAGATGAAAATTAATTAAAAATTATTGAACTGCTAAATTTATGATAACTGAACCACTAAATCAAATTGGCAGTCAACAATATTTCGCATTTCGAATTAACTACTTTTCATAAAAATCAGTAAAAATCCTCAAAAAGCAATCTTCCTATATTGTAAAACAACATTATCAATTTACCATATCTATCATATTTGTGTTGTGTTCATTACAACTTAGAATTTTATTTTATGAATGATTATTTGTATATGTAATCAGAATTATTTAAACTACACGCTTTTTCGATAAGCTGTTCTATTGCTACAAATTATTCAACATTTTAAAGGATTGTCCAACAATTATTTGTAATTTTATTGGTTATAAGAAACATCAAAAATCTAATTGGTTGACTTAAAAATGTCACACTTGACTTCGTTCTTTTTTACAGAACTCGAAATTATTTAAAACAATTTTAAGTGAACCAATTAGTTTCTTGCTTATGTTATTTATAGACAACCCTTAAGGATCTTCAAAGCCTCTTGGCTGCTAATGGTTCTTCAATGAAACTCGAGCCAATTTTCTTTCGTCCGCCTAACAAGATTTAATTTGTATCAATTATGGAACCACCCTTGCTTCATCTAAAATTTATGTTAGTTCTATGAAGTCACAAATACGTTTCAGTAATGATGTAACCCTATCTAGGTTTGGGGGATCCCCCTTTACGGAAAAGCCTTGCAAACACGTAAAAAAAAGGCGAAATTCGAGTAATACAGTCTAACCACGTTAACATTGGTTGTATTTAGATAAAAGCAAATATTTTCAATTATTGTCTTAAAATACTTGATAAATTGTCGAAAACGTTCAAAAACCCAACCGAAAAATAGGGATATGACAGAAATTCAAAGCCCCAACTGTTGTTGTTTTTGGTCTAATTTTTCTTAAATGAGTTGCTATTAGAAAAAGCGAGTATGTGTTTTACCCAAATATATCTAAATATTCTTATTTATTGGTTATAAATTTTATGAATTTTTCTTCCTGGTAATTATTTGTGTTTTATTTAATAAATTTTTAGATGTAAATTTAAATGTTAATCAATGATTTTGAAGTTGATCATTCCATGTTAGCTTTGCGTTGTCTACTCAATCCACAAATTTTGGGAACTCTTTTGGGTATTTTATAGATGCTTCGTTCTTCCCAAGTTTTCTATATTGATATTGACTTTGCTAAAAGTTCTTATCCCAGAGGGTGGTATAGAGGAAGGAGAGTATAGAATTTTTGAAAAAAATCTGTTAAATGAAAAAGGAATTGAAGAAAATAACAAATAGATAAAAAGAAAGAACATAAATGTGAAAAATTAAGAAGCAAAATGTTTTTTGTCCTATTTTTGAGAAGAATTGTGACAATGTGAAATTGTATTTTGCGAAGAAATAAGTATTTTTGCCTGGATTTTCATCTTGCTGACACTTAAAAATAAGAAAAGTGCTTATGATTCAAATTCACTTGCATTTGAATGGATCTACATTTGTTTGGATGACGTGAACGATTCATAGATCATTAACCTGACCTCTCTAACCACAAGAATTTTTCTTTAAGAAGTTTTGTTCCACATGAATCAGATTTAAATAAAGTTTCTTTTTCAGGTTGCAGTTTCATGATCTTTTTCTCGCCATTTGCAGCAAAAATCAGTCCTTAAAAAGTGAAAATTGGAATATCTTCCTAGAAAAAATCTCCCTTCTTACACCATTTAAAGTATTTAGTAAATTTTGAAGAGTTTTTCTCATTACAAATCCTGTTTTACGGACAACCATTTTGCACGACAATGAAATATCAACTTCTATGAGCAAAAGAGATTTTTTGTATTTATGTAAATGATATTTATAGTTTGGCATTTAGATATGAAATATTATGATATTTAAAACACCGATTGTTTTTTTCTGCGTCACTTGACTTGTAGTCAGGCAGCTAAGGCAGGGAAAATGCTCAAATCTGCACTTTTTGTTAGACACTTTTAATTGGTGATTTTGCATTTATATGATTATAAGAAATGATTTTCAAGAAAGAGCCCAAAAATTTAACACTGGGAAAACCTCCAGGTTCAAAATAACAAAAATCTTTATTTCCCAAGCTGTTTATCGTTGAGTGATGGTTGACCCCTCAAATAAATCAGAAAACATTAGTTTCTATGAGAAATTCCGATAATACACAGCTATCAGACCACGAGAAGTGCCAATATTGGGCCAAAAGAGGGCAAAAAGCCAAAAATATATATCTCCTGGACCGTTCGTTTTTGATTGATGGTTGACCCCTCAAACAAATCAGAAAACATAAGTTTATATTAGTGTTTCACACAATGTATGCCTATCAGACCACCGGAACTGCCATTAACATGTTTT
>JAUKPT010005243.1:0-10558 GCA_032273505.1 Nanomia bijuga | reverse complement strand
TCGAAATCTACTAAGGTAGAACTAGACCCCCACCAAGTTTTATCCAGCCAGCATCATTTAATGGCGAGAACGATAGGGGGGGCAATATTGCCCCCCCCCCATAGGGAATAGGGGGTAGCCAGAGCCCATAGGGAATAGGGTTAAGATGAATATTCTTCACTTATTGACCAAAGTTATTCTTAGCATATTCTTAGTATACACATCATGTAGAGGAGGAAGTGCAGGTAATTCAAATTAGATTAGATTTTTGTACAAAATCCCTTTATTTTGGATCAAACATTTTGGTTCAAATTTGGCCGATTGAAAATAAGGCTTTTACCGCCGGACAAGCAAAAAAGAGTTAAAACCCCGTTTCAACAGATCCCTATTCTTGACAACTATTTGCTGACTCATCGTCTTAGTAAGCGCAAGATGATGATGATTGTTGGTATTTAAGAGTGATCGCTATCGAGGCGATCAAATTACCAACAACAAATGCAAATATGAAATTGATTACTATCACGTATAGATGCCATCTGTTTACTTGTGTTGTTATGAAAAGCATTTGAAAGCTGTCGTTGGTTGATTATGTGCGTTTGCTCATGGTATGCAACCTGGAAAGACAAAAAAAAATTGTGAACCGTGGTACCTGTTTTTTTAATACCCTGGATGTGTATCGATTAATGGTACATTCGTTTGACAAGAAACAAAACCATTTTATGCTTAATGATGAATAGATATATAGAGATGCTTCTCTTGCATACGATTATTGACAAACAAACATCAAATTGATGATTGGTCAACAGAAAAACGCTATTTTAATACAAGCTTAACAAAAAACATCATAGAAAAGATGACCGAAAAGCTCAAACGAAAGGCTATTATCTTAAGGAATTGTCTACAAATTATGGTAGAATTTGCCCTTTGATCGGTTCAAGATTACTTTTACAAAACATCAAATGAAACATCATTTTGAAATCAGCCAATTGGATTCTAGATGATGTAGCTTTCAATCAATCGCCAAATTTACCATAATTTGTAGACAACCCTTAAGACGAGGGGGTAAATCACTCACAAAAAATCTCGTACGCTATCCCGCAATATTCTATTGTGTTCCAATAAGAATAGTATTTTATAAACCCCGGCTGTAAATTTAATTCCCGATCCAGAACATTTGTAGTTGAACCCTGCTAGATATCATATTATCTTAAGACTGTTTACAGTCCCCCCTTCAAAAGAAAAATATGTATATTCAACCTCGTCTCTACAAACCACTATTACGTCATCGTAATTCTCGGTAATTACAGTTGGCACCGGTAAATATTTTGGTCAAAACTTCTTATTTCTTCCTCCAACCATTTCGCTATTTTTTCTTATATCTTCCCTTGTTTAGAGTGCGAAGCAATATTTTCCAAATTTAGCTTATTTCTCCCCTAGGGGAGTGAGTGAGGGCTGTCGGCCAAGATATTTACTGTTGACAGTTGATGATAGAAATAGTTCGAAAAACTATGATTAGGAACGGAAATAATCCTCCGTGTTGTCAACCTAACGGGTCGAAGTTGACGGCAATCAAACCAACATGCCACAAGCGAAGGTTAGAATACTGAATAGACTATACCAACACGATACAATGATTTCAATCGCTAAACGACACCATCAATTGTCAATTAATTACATCTAGATATTAAACTGAGTTACATTCCCCACGCCTGAAATCACTTTTAGGGTAGTCCCATCTTTTCAACGTGGTCCCTCCCAACTCATTTGCGTTTAACAGATTGACCTACTAAACATATAAAAAAATCTGAATTGTTAAATGCACCCAATTAAACTGACACCGACAGGGCATAGCTTTATATATTCGGATTCGTTTTAGTTTGATGTATCAAAACATATAGTGAGGAAAAAAGTGGGAGATATATTGAGATGGGAAATTGAACTGGAAACGCATAGACGCATACTTCTGGACATATTTTCCAGAGTTTTGAACCCAGTTTAACAATTTATAGGACCAACTTAGTCTAAAATAATAAAAACCTGCCAAAAAGAATAACTCTTATCAAAAGTGAGGGTCTTCATGAAGACACTGAATACACTCCAAATCCGCAACTGAAGCACCCGAGAGTAACTCGCATACGTAATAATCTTTAACTTAAAAACTATATTTGAAAGAAACAGCACTCTATAATGGTCTTCACTAGAATCAAACAACGAACAAGACGGGGCGACAGTTTGAATCATTGAGTTGACTTAACACCCTCTCGTGTGCCTCGTCGACAAAGCGGGCACCAACATGGAGCTTTATGTGTGAAGATAGGAAGCGACCACAAATATTGTAGTCGTTAGGTCAAAGTGGAAACAAACTCGATCCCCATCTTTTGTATGCAAAGCAATTATCATTAATCCCTAGAGAGTACTAGGGTGGCAACATCACTCCAGTTTAAATAAACAACATTTTTACATTTAGAAGTCTATTGAAATTGTTTAAGGACACTGCTATAATCTCTTCTAATAGGGGTGTCAATTGACTTATACTCGAGAACGTCAATCGAGGCTTTTCCTTCATCGTCACCTATTGTTACACGTGACATTAGTGAGAACGAGACTTCAGAGAAAACAGATTTGCTGTCAAGAAAAGTAAAAAAATGGTGTAAAGTTCACACTACACAAAAAAATATGTGATGAGAAAAACTAGTTTACTGTAGTGTAAAAAAAAAGAAAGTAAGCTAATTTCTTCCCTGTTTTTTTCGCAGATAGAATTTTGTTCATTTCGACAAATTAGCAAAATCAGGGAAGAAAATTATATTATATTATCTTAGCAACATTATTTTTTTTTATCTTTTGTATCATTTGATGAAGCTTTTTTCCTCAGCCTGTTCAGAATTTCTTCCTCCAGAATATACACCGTTCGCCAGATGCACACAGAACCAGTTGATGTTGCTGATGCTAAACTTTTTCAACACAAGAAATCATAAGCGAGTGTATCTTAACGATTGGAAGTGCCATGACAACAAGCACATGTATATATAATTACAACAAGTTCTTTTTTCTGCTACTATACTTAGCTTGCAAGAAAAATGTTTAGAACACACCCCATTTTGTTTATTGATCTTAAAAACTTGAACACCTCCCTCTCGTATATTCATTTTTCACTTCAAAAGTATTGTTTACATTCTCTCGTCGAACAAGAAGCAAACGAACAAGTCGTAAACAAACCTGTGAAGACACTGAAAGCCACAAAAAGTAAATAACTTTGAGAAAGAGAAAAATATAGATAGGATTTAGTTGAAGATGGTGATAAATTGCCATAGTATATTTTTAAATTAATAAAAGCACACAGTTATAAAAACTAAAAAGTTGTTATTTATGTTCTATGCATTTCAACTTGTAGTCATTTTCAAGAATAGAGTAAAATCTTATAGAGATTTTAAAATTTTTCCAAAGATTTTAAAACCTTAAAAGGTTCTTAGATTTTATCTTCTTCTAGAAAATGACTAAATGTAGACCAAATGCATCGAAAATAGATAACTTAGTTCTTATAACTTTTCCTTTTTATTGAAAAAGATATAGTTAATGATGGTGATAATTGAGTGAAGAGAGAAACATGGGCTTTTTCCCGTTCTCATGCCAATTTACGTTTCCTATGTTAACTTTTTAACATGATGTATAGAATTATAAGATCGATAGTTGCCAACAGAAGATGTGGAAATATATATTATATAGCCGGAAATTCAGGCGTACTGGCAAGGAAAAAACATTAGATCTATTTTTTGGCCTAATTTCCATCAAATTACATGTTTTGTAGTCAAACTATGTGTGATGACATTACCTGGGGGAATGA
This sequence comes from Nanomia bijuga, assembly GCA_032273505.1. Taxonomy (NCBI): domain Eukaryota; kingdom Metazoa; phylum Cnidaria; class Hydrozoa; order Siphonophorae; family Agalmatidae; genus Nanomia; species Nanomia bijuga. The sequence goes on along the minus strand of JAUKPT010005243.1, from coordinate 6,738 downwards.
AAACCCTTCGCATTGGGCCAATCAGAAGTATTCTCGAAGAAATTATCCGTCTCTTCTATCACTTATCTGATCGCATTAGCAACGCTTAGTTAGGTTGATATTTTGTGAAAAATAGGAGTTTTTCTTATTGAGAAATTGATTTCACTTTATCTAATGAGAAAAGTAAAAAAGAAATGTTAAAAGTTATATATATATATACAGAGATATGAAATCAAATCAAAACGAAAAATACATGTAGAAGTTGAAGAAGGGCGGTCATATGAAATCTCGAGTTGAAATCTTCTCTCCTTTTGTTTCTGTACGAACTTACAAGATGAGTTATGCTTTCTTCATTTTCTTTTTCATGAAAAGTGAGTCACAATAAAGAATGAGTTGATAAAAATTCTCTTTCGATAAATACAAGTTGAAATGAAATATGGATGAGCATATCGTCCTTTTCATTTTGTTTTTGTCAAACTTTTTTTTTCTAATCAAAAGCGGAAAGGTTTTCTGATTCATAGCGTAAAAAAGTTTATTTTTCTATTTTCGAGAAATAAGGTACTTGTGAAGTGAAACAGATGTCTTTTAAAATGATAGCAATAAAATAAAAAATGAGGATTTTTAAAGACGAAATGTTTTCAAGATGGTAAAAAAGGGATTAGGAAGAGGATTAGCTCTAGAGAGTGTCAAGCTCTGACAACTGGACTTTGAAATCACGCTATAAATTACAATGAAAATGACTCAGAAAACATGAAAAAAACAATTTATTGATTTCCAACGGACTTCTTAAGTTCGTTATGAAACGAAATCCTCAAAAAAAAATGTTTAATTTTCATTATTTTAATGAAGAAAATGCCAGGGTGGCGGAAACCGCCTGTCAAATTTAGGCAGGTATAGATTCACGTTTGGCAGGTATGAATTTCCCATATCTACCAATCAATTTGACAGGCACGCAATTTTCAATTCTGTTTGAGGGTAAATACGTAAAAATAAAATGTTATTCTTATGATGATAACAGCTTTGAGAATCGATTTAGCTCGAGTCACCAGTGTCAAAATGGTAGGCATGGCGAAAATGGTTTCCTCCGACCTGGAAAAATACCCCTACAACTCCTATAAGTCCAGCTATGTAGTCACCAGGGGGTCGAAATAAGGATTTTCAATCGAAGTTATTTCGACCCATCTGAACAATTACAAAACAAGAGATAATCAACACTCCACATCTGTCTTATCAACCAACAAAAATACTCACAATTAATCAAATCTTTCCTCGAATAAAAATACTCCTGGTCAATAAAGATCTCACTGGAACACAACTTATATAAAAACTATAAACCTTATTATCTTCGTGTGGTGAGCTTGCGACGTTTATTGAGGTTCAATAAAACTGGTTTATGTGGTGAGCTGCGAATCGTTGTCTCGATATAAATGGAAAGCCGGTTATTTTGGGCACGACGATGAAAAGAAGGAAAATAGTTGAGGCGTGAGTCGCGTCGTATGACGGACAGGGCAGTAAAAAGTCGGTACACGCTTTTTTTTTTTATAAGAATATACTTTATAAGTATACCCAATATGAAAAAAGTTAAGAATATGCTAAGAATACTTCATCTTGAATTTTCCTGAAGAATAATATTTATCTTTTTACATGATATAAAATTTTGCCTTTTTCTTCCAATATTCCGATATTCCGATAAGATTTCGATACCCTTTATGATGTGTATGCTAAGACTATGCTAAGAATAAATTAGGATGAATCTGGCCAAAAAGTTAAGAATAATCATCTTGAAACCAACACTATTCTTATAAAAAAAAGCGTGTAGCGTCGGTACCACCGGTACTGGTAAGCAATCAACTCCAGAGGGTGATGGTGAAATAGGGTGCACCATTTTCAAAAGGAAACTTAACGTTGCCCATACCTTCGGTACCGGAAAATATTCTTATTTCTTCCCCACATCATTCTGCTATTTTTCTTATTTCTTACCTGTTTTAGGGTGCGAAACAATAGAAATCTCTTATTTCAAAGAAGAAAACTCTTTCCCGAAGACTCGATAGAGAACGTGGCAATCTGGCGACTGCAAAAGTAGCAACATAAAACAGCTATATTCGACAATAATATACTAACATGGTTTTATGCAGATTTCTTACTAAACTGTGTTGCCAATAAAATCGATCATTTGAACCATATGGACTCGTATAAATCTACATACACAATAAAAGAAACATGTACACGCAACGGAGACAAGTCTGGAACAGTCCAATAAGTCAATAAAATAGTAATTAACAAAACTCCACCTTCATCCAGTTATAATCGATCAAACACATCATCAAGGTAAACAAAAGGCAAAGACAGGTCCACACACGTAAACAACAAATATAGATCTGCAAACGAAAACTAATATCATCGAATCAAATTAATTAAAATAAATATCAGTAGAATGAAAAATAAATTAGTAAAGAGTCTATGTAAACGCTAGATGCCAGATGTTTTTAAGCTTTGTCGTCAAATTTCGGGTATTTTAGACGTTTGATTGGTTGGAAATTACAGCATCGAGAAGCTTATTGTTTCGCTAAAATGTCACAATTTGATGTTTTGTTAAAATCAAAAATGATATAAACCCTTCTACATGAACCAATCAGAATCTCGATGATGTAATTTACAACCAATCAAACGATTAAATTAGCCATGATTTGGCGACAGTCTCAAAGTGAAACAGAAAATTGACAAGCAAATGTGAAGAACAAAATATAAATGAAAATAAAAGTAGTTAGCTATCACGAGAATGAGATATTACGTCACACCTACAAATCAGCTTTATAATAGATGTGTCTTAAATAAAGATGCACCAGAAGTCCGACTTACTATTCAAAGCTTTTCAGTAATTCTAATTTAATCGGCACAAGAAATGTGCTAAAAAGAGTTAATCCAGTCGAAATTCTGTTTACGTTCGACTTGAGTGAAGGTTTTCTATTCCTATTTCGTTTGTTATCTGCTGCGTAAAGAATATAGCTATTTTTTTCAAAAATACACCCCCATACACCCCCCTCTAGCGACTCCACTGGTCAGAAAGTATTTATGAAGTTCCAAGGCCATAGTTTTTCACAATGGAAATCCACAATAAAAATCCAAAATGGAAATCCTGACTAAAAAATGAATTTTTGACAAAACAGTCTTGGTCATCTGTTCCCAGGCTAATCAAGTCCACGATTTACATCATACCAAGTTTCCCTCATTGATAAAATAAAATTACTCCAACCGTCTTTTCTGTGCACTAATTTGTGATGCACCTGCTATATAAGTGAGCAGCATCTTTTTCGTTAATGTAAATAGTTCTGGCTTTAGATCAATCAAAAAATATATCAAATCAAATAATGAAAAAGTGAGATAAACTTAAACAAGCATTTCTTTCATAAATTAAAATTCAGATTTGACCTGCTCATGGGGACCTGCTACACAAGTCTCTCTAGCACCGAAAATTGTTTATTGAAATATAACTCGAATCTATTTAAGTTCATAAGATTTAATACATGTGTGCAGACAGCTCCGATATATTTGACTTCAACGAACTCGCATTCTGTATAGTATCCAAAAAGCTTCACAACGAATCACTGTTAAATATCGTCTCAAAAAGCCTTGTCCAATGTCACTGTTCCACTGGTTAAAAACGATGGGTTTAAACAACCTGATTGGCTAATTCAAAAGAATGTTACAATTTTTTTTTCTCAAACCTTTTACTTTAAGTAAACCAATTAAAAACATTATGGCATAACTCCCAACCAATCAAATGACTGCAATTGTCGTGATTCGGAGACAACCCTTCTCGATGATAAGATAAATGTTTGAAAGTAAATCATTAAGGTCAAGTGAGTTTAATTAATTAGAAATGGGAAGTTCTATTTAGTGTTATCATTAGACGTGATCGCACATTTCCTCACATCCAACGACACTCTTGACAAGGAACTTAATGAGAAGATTTGAAATTCATTTCGGAGGCTTCCTCGCAGATTGTATGTTATTTTTCAAGGATTACTTTTAAGATTTAAATTCTTCTTCAGAGGATTTGAATTTTATACGTCGAAGCCAAATTATCACAACCGCTAAATGAATAAGCACAATCTGATGACAAAGGACAACAATTATTGAGAAGATTAAGAATTCTATTTCAGAGGATTTCTTATAGATTTGGTTTTCGTACGTCGAAGCCAAGATTATACAAACCCTTTACGAGATTGTTTTAATTATGTTTCATCTCACTTTATTATTATCAACATCTGTAATAACAACGTCATGAAGGTTATTAGTTTTGACAAATGCATTGGATCGATGTATTTCAACAGCGATTCGAACAGATATGTTTTATAAGAGACAGCGAGGAGACAAAACTTAAGGTTATAAATTCATCGACGTTTATTGGAGTCTGTCTAGCCCAAAAATATGTAATCGTGTTATGAAATATATGCAAGGAGAGGCCTAAAATAGGTAGTCTGTGAATAGTCAGGTAAAAAAAACTTACAGATTCGGGGGAAAAAAATTGCTCAAAATGGCTGAAATGGCTGAAATGACGATTTTAGAGAATCTAAAGCTAAAATATTTTTCCCGCCAAACCATGCTGGGTGTCAATTCTAACTAACATCAATAATCGGGCAAATTTTCGGGCAAAACAGTCACTGCTCCCCCCCCCTTTCATCAAGAAATAGAAAATGATAGTCTTAGCATATCTTATTACATTTGATTGTAAATAATATAAGAACTCCAATAAAACGAAGTATTGGTCAATAGGTAGCGTCCAAAAAATATTTGATGGTAATAGTTTTCAAGACTTATCTTTGTAAACAAAAAGGCAGATAACATTGTGAGAAATTCTACTACTCCTAAATATAAATACATAAAAAAAGGAGAACTGTTTTGATGCCAAAATATCTTTAAACGTCTACATGACATGAAAAAAATATCATTACCAGCTGCCAGTGTTGCCAATGTAACTTAACAAGTATCTATGCGATCCATAGATATTATTCTATGACGTTTACGGTGTCAAGGGTAAGATTGGAACAAAAATACAGACATTTTGTAATTATTAGTAATTCATAGTTATTCTCTTTAGTGAACAATAATCATTGTGTTTTTATTGCTACAATTATAACTATCGGTTTTCCTTACACAATAAACTGGTCCTTATATACATAACCCCCCCCCCCACCCCCCACCCCGAAAACGCGAGATGAACTCCAGCTGATTCTGAGAGCTTCTGAGTCGACTGTCCTTTTAATCCGAATGTTTTCGTGCACGTCCTGAGAATTTGTCGAGTTCGCATGAGAATAGAGTACGCACGAAAACGGAGTAAGAATAAAAACAGAGTTAGCAGGTACGATTGCGTAAAACTCAGTGAATAATTCAAAACACGAAGTCGGTGATTTCATTGTGAAAACATCTAAGTAGCCATTACATTTTCTGCATGAAAGCGACTTATCCCAAAATGAAAATCCACTAAACGTTAACATTAAGATTTTCTAGAATATTCATCCCACAAGTTTTTCATCACATTAAAACAACTTGCTAGCCTGTGCTAGCCCTCTTTTTCTATTATCACCTTTTACAAAGTATAAATCAATTATACATACTTCGTGTGTTCTTGCAAAATTCAATTCTCAACTTTTTAAATGTTATCATAGAATTCGTTGAACACAGAAGGATTTTGTTTTATCTAAAGCCTAGCCTCACCACACTTATCAATTTTTAATTGATTTATCGAATACACACAACTAAGGGGAATGTTATGCAAAAAATGCAACGTCTGTAGAAATTTCTTTGAAATAAATCCAAATTTATTTTTGTAGCGTGGAGGGTTTTTAAAAAACCGTCGATCATCGGACAATGCCCAAGGAAAATTAAATTTGGAGATGTCCGGCAGTGTAGCGTTGCCGCCGAACAATTTGTCCTAAGACGATACAAAATTATAGGGATTAAGCAAAATTTGGAAAATAGGGAAAAAATAAGAGATCTATATTGTCAAGCACCCTAAAACAGATATAAGAGCTTGGGCCAAAAATTAAGTTTTTATCCGACTGAATTCTCAATTGTCCACCATGAATTTTGTTACGTCACGTTGCGAAGAACATTCCGTAAGGTTCTTGAAGAAAATCACTTTTAAGCCTCGAGTGTGTAACAAGTATCAAGTGTAATCATGGGTTCAACAAAGTTTATGTAAACCAAATCAATTTTATTCAGAAGGTAAGTAGTTCGAAGATTTCAATATAATTGATCCTCTTTAAAGTCTTTAAGAGAGTTGTGATAACCTTGACATATTTTAGATCTTAAACTGAGTTCGTCAAAACGTCACGATTTCCGATTCAATTTGCATCGATCGGAAATGACAATTCGCAATGGTGGAAATGATGATAGCTTGAAATCAAAATACAGCAACGTGCATTTACGTAAACATAAGGACATTGATGGCATTTTTGCAAATGATGAAACAACAACATTGGGGGAAATGGAATAAGGCAAACTGAAATAAAGTCGAATTAATTGGAAATATATCCTTAGATCTTTTAGTCTAAAATGGACAGACAAAAACAGGGCAGTCCTGTGTAGAGACTAAATTTGACACAGTCTAAAACGGTCTAAGTCTAAATTGGACAGACGCATATTTAACCCTATTCCATATGGGGGGGGGGCAATATTGCCCCCCTGCTAAACTTTTGAAAAAATCTTAAAATTGAAAAACCCGGGGACCTTGGGACTTTTTGACTTTTAATATTA
>JAUKPT010005241.1:0-10559 GCA_032273505.1 Nanomia bijuga | reverse complement strand
TTGTTTTTTTTGTTTTTCATGCTTTATGTCAACCGTTAAAATGCACTGTTTACATAATCGAAAACATGACTTTGCACATTATTTTTAAGCCTTCGCTAATTCTTCGTAAAACGAAGCTGACAGTCAGTGTTTGTTTTAGAAGTCCGTGGTTATGATCACCGGTAAATATTGTGGACACGACTTGTTTCTCCTCCCACCATTTCACTATTTTTCTTTTTTCTTCCCTGTTTTAGGGTGCGAAACATTAGAAATCGCTTATTTCTTCCCTACTTTCCAAATTTAGCTTATTTCTCCCCACAGATGTTTTAAGTGGAAAAATATTCTTTGGAAAAATAACTTCTGTCTAAACAGACATGTTGTTATTAATTTAATGATATCTTGAGTTCTACTCATCTTTTTTGAATTCTGTAAAAAGTATATGATAGCCAGTTGTTTTATCTAATTAACAAAAAAAAGGGTTAAACTAATTATTTTATTTAAGTTTCAATATTTTTGAAATAATAATTCATGTTTTCAAAAGAGATTTGAACTGAAATCTTCCATTTTTATCTCCGTGCAATGTTCGAAAAAATGACGACGGCGTCCGAAATAACAATCGAAGTGAATTCTTAAATTCTGATTGGTTTAAAATAAATTCTCTAAAAATGTCGGGAAGAATCGTGCCGTGCCGATATTCAAAATATGCAATAAAACGCATAAATTCCCTCGAAAACGTTAAAAACGGGGTAGTTTTGTAGACAATTTGCACCAATGGAAATTAAGATAGCTCTCTAAAAACCTTTTTGAGATGAAAGCTTATTATTTAGACTATCCGATGTTGTCAATACAAACGCAATGATTTTCTTGGGCTTGTTTAAACAAAACGGTATTCATCGGATAGTGTCCGAACGTCAATGCTTTGCGATCTAGATCATTTAATTTTGGTGAAAATTGCGTTTTTCGTGCCGAAAAACGGCAAAGTCGGCCTCGGCACAAACGAAAACACTCGTAGACTATTTAATTTTACGGCTGTACTGAAAAACTCGTTTAATCCTTTGTCTTTTTGACACTTGCACAGGTCGGCTGTATAATGCCACAAAATTCTATAGTATTATTAGTTTTGCAATAAAACCTTTTAATGTGTGAACACACCTGTAGACTGGGAGCTGACTTTGATGCATAAGTCCGTTTAAAAAAATGTTTTCCCTCTTTTACCCCTGCTCGCAACTTCCGATTTTTTTGATACTTGGTACCATGACCTTCTCTGAAGGTCATGTTGGCACACATAAAGGCCATGATAACATCTAACTGTTGTTAAAACAAGAAGTCATAATTTTCATAATTTCGCGAGTATTTGAATGCTTTAGTAAAACCGAAAGTACCTCATAATTCCAGGATGACTCAACCATTTTGTTTGAATATTAATTCTAAAAACATTATTTGATAATATAAACTTGCTCTGAAAAAAATAAGTTAAATAGAATTACCGGAAGGCACTGAACTAGATTTTTATGTACAGTAAAGAGGCCTGTTATTATAGTACGCCATGGTATGGCCAATTTTAGACATAAAGATTTTTCAATAATTTCTACGAACTTCAATCATCCAACCTTCTCTTGCTAATTGAAAAAAGAACCTGATAAGCTGACTTTCATAAATGTATCACCCCACCTTATGGATGTAAATAAAGGAATAGTGTTTGGTGAAAACTGAAAGGCGGAACTACTTCGATTATTGATGAGAGAAGAAAAAAAGAATAACCAACCAAAGGAAGATAAAAATGCATAGATAGTAAAACAGGGTACTTTCTCAATTTTATTTTATTTTATCTTCTAAAAGAGAATCAATAAGTCGGGTGTTATGTGGACTCAAGTTGGCGGAAATAGATTTTCATTTACCATGTATGGAAATAGATATAACATGTTTTGAACCCATTTGGTACTAAAATATATCGTCTGAGTTTGCTGCGAATCTGACGTCACAATCACACCCAATTGAAGGCAAATCATGATTGTACTTAAAAGGTTCTTAGTTTGTAGTATATTTTGATGGTAAATTACTAAGAGAATCTAACGTACAATATTTTCCTTTCATCATCTTGCAAAAACCATGATACAAACCCTTACACGATGAGTAAAAAAAATTAAAATGCTGAAGATTAATCGAAATCATCCACCAAGGTTGGAAAAATCTTCAAATGTACGAACTCTTAAATAGCATAAAACCCATGTTGATAGTCCCACCTTGATTGGCCATGGCTTACTGTATATAACAGCCTGGTTCTTTGCTTAGCAATTTTCAATTAAAGTATTTCGAGGTCACAGTTTTCTTAGATGTTTGGAACTTAAGTCAACCTACCCAAATAAATGTTCAGAAAAGTGGGGTTTAGTGTGATGCAACTTTATGGATGTAGAAGACATATCGCTAAAAATCTTTCAAAGCAATAAAATATCGAATACTATATTCATACATGATATTCAATTGTTAAAGTAATTACTTTATCTTATCTTTCCTATTAGCAGAATACGAATATTTATGAAATCGAATCACCGTCAAAAGTGCATTAGTTGATATTTATTCTTTAATTTGACAACTATAGACAGACATGATAATATTAGTAATATCTATCTATATATAATTGGTGCATCAGTAAAGCTATTTTCGATGGTACAATCATTGTCTGTAGGATTTTGACATCTCCCACTTTAATAATTACATTAGCCCTAAATTTTTTACTTCAATTAATCCTAGAGAAATTAATCTTTCACTCCTAATTTCAGCACGTGGATTAATGATGATTATAGCTTTATTGTCAAGTGTATTAGAACAAGAAATATGATAAACGTCAAAAGACAAATGGAAAATACCTCAACTGAATATTGCGTAGCAAAGAATCAGGCCATGTTATGTTCTGATAGGAGAAATTTTCATGTGTAAGTACTTCCAAAATTAAACCTGACAAATTTTTGATTTTGGCACGCCATCTAGTTGTGAAAAATAGAAATCAGCATCTGGGTGGATCTAATTCCATTTTTTTATTGACCGAAGCATTATATTTAAAGTTATTGAATAGGGAATTCGACCGCGCAATATCAAGGAAAGTTCAAAATATCAGGAATTATTTAAGATCCATGTTTTATAATCCGATAAAAAAGGATCGACTTTGGATTAAGTTGTCGAGGAATTGAAAAACTTTTTCCATGAAGTTTTTTGCATAATTTCAGAAATATTTATCGAAACAATTGATCAAGTGGAGACTCAGAAAATTAAAAGAATAATATATATTTTTCATTTTTACGGTCTAAAAGTTCCAAGCATGCTCAGAAAGTTGAATTTACTTTTTGTAAAAAACGATTCTTATTTCAATATCATTTGGTAATTTTGAAACAACGACTTTGAATGGAAACTTTTAAAAAAGGTGCGATTTCTGATTTTGTTTTGAAATATCATCAAGTTATTATAATGAAAAATCTTCGAATAGCATTATTACCCATGATTCATAGATAGCGTGCAATATTTTCAATATACAACCTGAGAAAGAAATAACACGACATGCAATTATTGAATCCAAACCTGCGAAAATTAGTTTAGTACTGGGGAACCTTTGTCGAAAATAAAGTAAAGTATATATCAAATCGAATCGAAGTGATATTTTTTCACATGTTCTTGATTGTTTCAGGCGCCTAACAGATCAAGCAGTAATGTCATAAATAATGTCCAAAGAATAGTATAATTCGCCGTCCATGACACTTTTATTCCTGGTACAGCCCCCTTTATCTATTCGCATTCGAATAGTCAAGATTCATTCGTTATTCATGGGAGAACGCCGTTGCTTATCCGATGAGATTTTCATCTGAGAAAATAACAAAAAGTATTCAAATGCAAGTTATGCAAAACATTAGTTTTCTTCATAGTTGTTATACCATATGGTAAGGAAACGCCATTGAATTATAGTAAAAACGTCGTCATATCTTGAGATGAACTTTTGTACACGTTTGATACCACATGATTTGAAAATTACGACTGTTTCTATTATATATCAGGATTCCATTTATTATGATGTTTTTTCTTAATTGGTTAGAAAAAAGGGTATTGTTTCGAGTAATCGGTTTTATCGATAGATTTCAATACATTGGGTAATTATTTAACCGTGCACATTATCGACATAAACAGTAATTTCTTGCAAAGAACGTTATCAAATCCAGAAAGGTAAATATGTCTTATCAATATTCGCAATCCTAACTGTATTTTTTTTTAATTTCTTTAATTTGAAAAAAGGAATACTTTGTTAGGATGAAAAGCGAATCAATTCAATTGAATCTGGAAAAATGAAGAAGAAGCGAAGCAGTTAAACTTCATTTTAGTCGTAGGAATACCACTCTTGGGGTAGATAAATCTGAAAAGGGAAAGCTTGAAATTAGGAAAGTTTATGAAGTGGATGATAGACAGAGATACTTTGATCTTAGGTCAATGCAAGTTGATCTTTAGTACACTGGGTATTGACTGAAGCGTTTTTTGCTCGTTATTTTTGACGAGCGCAGGTAAAAATCCCCAATGAGAATCCTTTTTAATCCTCATGTGGACTAACACAATTATCAGGCCTGTCAGTGCAGCGCGATCAAGTCGATTGCGATCACGCAAGGCACAGAATTTTAACTTTTGGATCGCGTACAAAATGTGCCCTCTCCCATACATATTCTTCTTTAAAAATAATAATAAAATAACATTATAATGTCATAACAGGAGCGATAACAACTGGTCTGAAAAAAGGCCGATAAAAACTCGATCGCGCAAGCCCTGTGCGCGATCGTTTAACCGATCGCGTACACATTTCTTACTGACTGGCCTTAATCATACAAATCAAACAAATATTCGACCGAATTATTCACGTGCATCATCTGTGTATTGAACAGGAAATATTAATCGAAAGGTAAAAATAATAAAACAAAAATAAATACAATTAAAAAGGTATATTCCCTCATCCCCTTCATAACCATTTCTGACAATAAAAAAAATAGCCTGATTGTATTGAGAGGCACTATAATCTAAAATAATTGTGAAAATATTTAGTGCTACTGCTTACATCTCCGTTTCATCATTGACGAGGCAAATTTCGAATTAAAAACCCCGGTGTGGTTCTCTTGAACATGACGCTTCGTATGTCGACTCAAACAAACTTTTTGTTTCAGCCAAAGCCTATTGTGCTATTATAGAAGCGCTATAATCTAACTTAAATGTGCAAACATATAAGATGATTTTATACAACTACGAATGTTCCTCAACTACACCAAAGGCCGATAAAAAATGTGGTTCCTGTTTCATAGGTTTGGTCAGTCGGATTTAATTTTAATTTTTTTATTTAATTTTATTTCGTTTCCACCTATTTGGCTGATATAGAGAAACCTATGACCCGTGACCTGTGACCTGCGAACTGTGACTTTTTATTTTTGAACTTGTTATTTATGGACTTATATCATGTGGATTTGTGACCTGTGTTTTATACCAACCGCTTATTAATCTCATTCTTGGAATCTGTACTCTGTAGCGGCCATCCGAGAAAATAGAGAATCATTACATTAATTTACAATAATAATTGTGAGGACAAACATAAGATTTTCGGGTCAGACATTTATATGCCAAAAAGAGAGGGTCGGTCGGGTAACAGGAACCACACATATTTCTTTTTTGATAAAATAACAACTTAAGCTGTTTGATTTTAACAACAATTCATTCTTACAGCTGTCTTGGTTTGTTTCTGGTTAAAAATTGAAAATTCTGCATGATCTATTTTTTGTACTTAAACCGACATTAACAAGAATTCTGAAAAAAATGATTTTGACCAAATATTTAGTCGGACAAAATTATTGGTCGGACAACATTTTAGTCACTTTCTAAAAATTTAGTCATTTTCGTCCGACTAAGTTTAGTCCGATAAGGTAATAAATGATACTTAACTATAAACAATTAAGAATGATGTTGATTTTCATAATAGTTTTTTATAAGTGCATAAAGAGAGTTCTATGGTGGAATTCATGTCATATAGGCGGTACTGTACACTAAGTACTTACACGTTTTTAACAATTTCAGTTGTTTCTTAATAAGTTTTTACAGCTATTCGACGTTTTTTCTTTCAAGCAATCATAGGCGACGAATTGAAAAGCAAACAAAGAAGAAAACCCATAGTTATATGAATAGTTTCCTCTCATGTCATTTGTTCATTCTGAACGTGATAAAAGTACTTTATGCCTGGGACCCTGGGACCCATGGCTTGGACCCTGGCACCCATGGCAAGAACCTATCCCATGGTTGGAGCCAGGGTCCTCGGCTCCCAGCCATGGGTCCAGAGGTCTCGGTTCCAGGGTTACTAGGGTCACACTTTTTTTGTTGCCTTTTATTCACTTAATATATATTAATATATGATAACTAGCCTAGCGGTGAACTATATGAATAGATCATTTGATGACCAACAGCGTCAATAAATAGGATTCGTGTGTATACAGTATAAAAAACATGTTGAGAAAGGAAGGATGATGCTCAGAAGGGACCATTTGGACGGCATCATTTATTGAAGACTCTAAAGAAGAGATTTCAAAAGATTCTGAAGGTTTCCGAAGATTGGCAGAGATCTCGAGCGATTTGAGCAATTCTAAAGATCCCATGAATTCAAAAAGATCTCAAGAGATTACAAAGATTCCAAGAGAGATATGCCGTTCGACTGATTCCGATCAAAAGTGAACGAGATTCCGACAGATTATTTACCCTTAGAAGTGGTCATATGAAGGTATGAAGATATTATGTACGAATGTTATCCTCCACATTCAATGGGCAATGGAAGAATCCTAAAGAAGTATTGTTACGATAGCAAAGAAGATGCTACAGAACATCTTAGATATTCCAATCAAAATCGAACTATGATGAACAAAAAAAACCTCGCTTTACACACAGAGAAAGAAACGATGATATATTTACTTTTTAATTACCTTGCCTTACTCTTCATATTATGTAAAACTTTTCCAACTTCATATGGAGGCCGAATCAAAAGAAATAAGGTAATGACCTTATTAAGTGGATGGAAATGAAATGTTTTAAAAAAAGCTAAATTCTTATATATTTTTTCCATCTTTTTTTCTTTAATATGTGTTGCAAGAATGAATTCACTTTTTTGTTTGAAAAAAACTTGAAGAATTCTTCTATTGGCTTAAACGGGAGAAGATTGGCACACGTTGGGTAATTCTATTAGTCTTCATGTACGAAGAATAAAAGATTTTAAGAAGAGCATATTCGAGTTTATGGTTCAATTTGGACATAATAAATGCGCATTTATGTGCCATGATGTTCTCAGCTAATTATGCTTTGCCTATTTTAGCTCATTGTGTATCATTTTTGGCATTCTTGTTTACTAATCAATATCGCAATCCAGAAAAGAATCTTGTTGATGCAAGGCAAAAGGCAGGAGCTCTCTAGAAAGATTTACAACATTTACAAAACAATTAATTGGACAACCCCTACTTCCTTTTAGTGTTATACATTTTCTAAAGAAGTCACATCGGTTCCTTGCTCCAAAGAACATCTAGGGGCATTTTGTTGAAGGGCATCAGTATTGTGATTTTCATATATTTTGAGTTGTCATTTGATAGGTTTAAAGCTAGTTTTTGTTATACAAATTATTTCGAATGCTTTAATTTTACTTTCCTGATTTGTAAAGAGTCCATATGAGTCTTTATGATATATAGATTTTAAAATATATAAGAGGATTCTAGTTTGGTACCTAAAATCACTCAAAATTGGGGAAAATATGCTGATTACAAGTAAATTGGTAAACCAGTAAACCAATGCCAATTTTGGTCAGACTTGCTTTTTACCGATAATCTAGGAAATTGAATCATTATTAGGAAAAATAAGTAGGGGTGCAAGAATACGAACCCTCATAATATATTCATAGAATATTATAGGAGAATTGGATCAAATCAAATCAATCAAATTAAAATCTTTCTTTCAACTCCCTATTAGGAAATATTCAATAAGTACGTAACGCAAAAAATTGCCATTTTAACCCCCGGTTATCAATTTTCTTTTAATACTTATTTTCTATCATCATCGTTAATTGCATTTGCCTTCCATTTATTTTTTAGTTAGAATATTAATGCTTATGAAGAAATCAAACTAGAAAAAATGGAAGGACTGACTCAACCGCAAGCAACGGCATCCACCTACCGGAATAGTTTCCAATCCTCGTTAGCCTCTTCTACAATCTCATTGGTGAGTAACAACTCTGCCGAACTGTCTTCTACTTCGTCTGCAACGAATATCGTCGTGATAAACGTTTGTGGCTTAACATTCGAAACTCGTAGAAAGACGTTAAAGAATTTCCCGAATACTCTACTCGGGAATGACGAAAAGCGTGAAAAATATTACTGCCCGATCAAAAACGAGTACTTCTTAAATAGGCACCGAGAGTCATTTGCGAGCATTTTATTCTTTTATCAATCACCGGGAAAATTATGTCGGCCGAAAGACGTCGGTTTGAAGATCTTTATTGATGAATGTAAATTCTTTGAACTTCCTGAATGGGCGATCAACTTCATGAAACGAAAAGAAGGAGGATTCTTGCATGATGATATTTTTGAAATATTAAACAATAAACATGCTACTGCAAAAACATTACGTGTAAGGATCTGGAACTTTCTCGAAGTCCCTTCGTCGTCGATATATGCACTTCGTTTCGCGTATTTTTACATTACCCTTCTCTTCATCTCCATCATCATAAACTGTTTGAAGACCGTCAAAGAACTTCGCCCGCAAGACGCAGATCATTCACATGACCCGTGGGAAATTACTGATATAGCGATCAACTTGTACTTTTTACTCGAATTTGTTCTGCGACTCGTTCTTTCGCCAAGCAAACGACTTTTTTTTACACGAGTCTTAGTATGGATCGATTGTATCGCCTTGGTAACGTTTATCCCGCTACTAAATAAACATTACTCGAATAGTGCTACCATTTTGTTTTTCACGCCATTTCAGTTATTTCGCGTGCTACGTGTGTTCCACGTGGCGCGCATGCTCCCTGGGTTAAACCTGACAGCCATGGTTATCAAAAACAGTATTGACGATCTAAAGATTTTTACGGCGTGTTTGACGTTTTTTGTCGTGTTCGCCGGAACGATAATGTTCAACATAGAACACCGACAAGTTGGGACGGAATTCACCTCTATCCCGAACTCAATGTATTGGGCGATACAAACATTTGTAACTCTTGGTTACGGGGATGTGGTTCCATTTACAGCCATTGGCAAGCTTTGCTCATGCGGGTTTATATTGTGTTGTATTCCAGCTCTTTCCATCCCTGTTCTCTCGATTTTAGTCAAGTTCACGAACATTAGTGAATATTTTAGTACCCTAGCTGAGGATGCTGAGGAGGGCGCAGAATAGGATTTTGTAAGTAATATTTATATAGTAATGATGGGTAGAAACGTATGTTAAAAAAGGTTTTCTTTTCCCAAAAGACCTTTTCATGACTATCAGTAGCAGAAAAAGAAAGTAAGACACAATAATTGGTCAAGGCCTATAAATTAAATGAATGATCCTATATCGATGGGTAAATGACTCGATTTTCTTTGGCAAGATTTCGGAAGATTCAGGAAGATCTTATGATATTTTAAGAGATACTCGACGATTCCGACCGATTTTTAGCAATTCCAAAAGCCTACAAATTTTATAATAAAATTATAATGAAAAAACAAACATTTCAGTACACCATGATATAGACTGAAAAGCCATTACAAAATTACATAGCTAGGAAATATTTTACGTAATACCAAATCGAACATAGATTTCTTACAAATACAGATTCATAAAATTTCTTAAAAGTTTATTAAGGATTTACAAAACGGCGTTATGTACGAATTACGAAAATGTCTACTGTTCTAAGAATAATTTGTCGAACATTGTGTTTTAACATTTTAGAAAAGTTGATGAGCAGATATTTCAAATGAATAGCAGTAGAATCTTGCATGCTTTATAAAATAATTAAACAAAATTATTGACGTGTAAACCAATCATACCATTATTACTTGCAGTCAAGTAATTTAACTTTTTGGCCTCAAAGATTATAACAAAGGGCCAAGCCAACTTTTTATTCGTGACTACAGGTAAGGAAGGTCAAAATGCGTTGTGAATTTTGAACATTTCTCAAACAGATATAAGGCATTTCTAATGAAAGCGACGCTCATTTTTTGTTTATCAATTCTTTATCTTCTCTCACAGCAAAATGTCTATGCTTTAAATCAAAATATAAACGTTAACGTAAGGGTACCATTTTTTATGGTGAAGGTCAGAATGCATAAAAACAAATTGTATAATAAATCACACACGCTTTTCTAGTTTTTCTTCATTTTTAAATTAATGTAAAGAATGATTATCTACCTTTAATATCATTAATGTTATTAAATCCAGAATGTTTGTTAATCTTTTTAATTAAACAAAATGTACACAATTAGACAGGTCAAAATGCGTAATCTGAAAAAAAACATATAGATAACAGATTTTAAGCAATATCTTTCCAACATTTTCTGATATAT
>JAUKPT010005240.1:0-10559 GCA_032273505.1 Nanomia bijuga | reverse complement strand
CAACAAAATCGGCTCGAAATTGACGCTTTTATCGCATAAAGTTACAAAGTTGTTCACACGTTTTGAAATAGACTATAGTAATGCACCATGTTTCGAGTTTCATCGTAAGGAGAAAAAAAAAGTAGAATGCTAGTTTTATATTGTTATAAATATCAACGATTTATGTCACGAAAAAAATGTGTGCGTGGGCGTACGCGAGCGAGATCATATAGTAAATTATATTATATGTACAACAATATCTTTGATATCAAACATGGAATAAGAAATATTATCTAAAGCTAGTGCGCACTTTTTTATACAAGAACCAGGAATATTTTGGTAAATTGAAGTTTTCTTGTTGTGTCGTTACTTATAGCCGTTTAACTGATATAAGAATAGCACGATCTCAACATTTTCAGCTATTCTTAAAATATTCTTACTTTTCCCCACTCAGCCATAATGTTCTTGTAAAGTCGTTCTTCCAACATCCTGTTTCCTAAAACTCGCTTTTCTATTCATCCAGTGCGTGCAGTGAATATTTTCAAAGAATAACAAAAATAATGCAAATTAGTGATTTATAGACATACTTTCTTAGATTATTACTTCTAAATTAAACTTCTTTAGTTAGATCTTCAGATATCAGTCAAAATATGCTGACCAAAAAAAAATTATTGGAAAATACATACTAAAAATAAAAACAGATTTTGTGGATAACTGATTCAGTTCACATGATTTTGTTTACCTGATTGCAAAGTAAGGAGACAGGAGATTTTGCGATCCTTCATCAATGTGCATCCTTCTGTTTTCATACCCTGAGAAAAGTTGCACAAATACAAGGGTTTCTAAATTTTGGACGGAATTGGTAAATGTGTTTATATCTACCCATTAAAAATTCCTCTTTCAACAAATCAATGTCTATGGTAAAATATAAACTAACGAAACTACTTCTTATTCTAAAAAAAGAATTTGTGTCAATCCAAACCGATGAAAAACAATCACACCTTATCATCCTCATCATACTCATCATACCCATGGGATACAAGGAATAAGATTGAATGTTACAGGAAAAGCTGCACGCGTTTTCATGATAGGTACTTTTAAATAAGAGATTTTAGTTTAGGCTATGTGAATTTTGTCATTATTTTTCAGGGTATGGTTTTTCAAGAAATAAGACATAACGTCCAGGAACAAAAAGACAGCCAAGACAGGAATATTTTTTTCTGATTGAGGTATACATATTATCTAGTTTATTTTGAAAACATGAACGGAGTGACTTACTAAGATAGTCATGGATGAAAATAATGTTTTTAATTTTTACTATGTCATTAACTTTGAGAATGCGATCATGTTTAACCCTATTTTGTATGGCCCTATTGGTAGGGCTTATTTTGTATGGGGGATCCTAGGATCCCTCCCATTGAAAAGAACCTTAATGACGTGCTAGAGGGATCATACTTGGCACAATTTTAACATGTGTTAGAAACTTTCGATTAACGTCATTTTTTGGCGATGATGTCATAAAATTCAGACATTTTACCACTTTTAGAAAAATACCGATAAAATTAGTTTTAGGCATCGTAAGAAAGTCGTTCACCCCTCATTTGAATTGTATTTTAACTTTCCTCTCGAAATTTAACATAATTTAACTCATTTTTGATGTCATCAGCACTTTTTTATGCCAGCATTTGTTACATAATGTCTTATGACGTCACGACGTCGTAAACTGACGTCACGGCGTCGGATTTTCATGACACTTTGTCAAATGCTTTCTTTTAATAGTATCTCAATCGTGTCCAAGTATGAATTTGAATGGATGATCTAAACATATTTTATGGCCAATAACGTATTTTAGGCTTTTATATGGGAAAATATAGGATTTTTTGACTCATCCCCGAATTTTGCACCACTGAGCCAGAACCACTTCTCCGATAAAACCCAAAATTTGTCAGAAGGTGTCTAATAAATAAATATTAAAAGTCACCGAAAGAAAAACTAAAAGAGCAAAGGGTTCTGGGGATATTTACGATATAGTGGAGGGGGGATCCCCCCATACAAAATAGGGTTAAGATTAATCCTAATATTAATTTATTTTTACTTTTTAGATCTTTGAGTCTCTTTCTAACAGTGTTGATTTAAAACCATTTGTAGCAGAGTCAATCATTTTTTCCTGCATCGAATGGAGGTATTCGCCAGAACCATTTTTGTTGAGAATATTTGGCCATCTTGCTTCAACAGGTTAGTATGTAACCCTATAATGACTGGGCTATTTAGGGCTTTTTTGACGAAAAATCACGCATTTGAAGATATATCTAGATATTTATTTTTACGCACCACAAACTTTCTGGAATTGGATCTTGTATAAGTTATAATTCAGGGGATATAGGTGAAGTTGTCGGAGGAGCAAAAATACTTTGCCTACACGCTATACACATTCGATTTTTTCTTTGACCTCGATTTCGTAAGTAATAACGATGATGAAGCTCTTTGCGCAACATCCAGTAGAAATAGGATTGTTCGGTGACGGTCCGAAGTTCCGAAAGTTCGAAGTTCCGAAGGTTCTGTGTTCCAAAGGTTCTATGTTTCGAAGTATCGAAGTTCCGAAGTATCGAAGTTCCGAAGGTTCGAAGTTCCGAATGTTCGATATTCCGGAGGTACTTAATTTTGGATTTAGTATTTTCAAAAGGTCCGATGTTCCGAAGGTTCTGTGTTCCGAAGGTTCTATGTTCCGAAGGTTCTATGTTCCGAAGGTTCGATGTTCCAAAGTTTCTATGTTCCGATGGTACTTAATTTTGGATTTAATATTTTTAAAAGGTCCGATGTTCCGAAGGTTCTGTGTTCCGAAGGTTCTATGTTCCGAATACTCTTTATTCAGAAGTTTTTATAAGTTAGGGGTCTTCTTAATTTTTTTTTTGTCAGAAAATGTCTGTTAAGATAGTGGGGGAGTGTGTTTTCTGTTAAAATAAAAAAAATATTGTTTTGAGATAACCGTCTCTCAATGTCTCAATGCAATAAAGTTTTTTTTGGCGGTCTAATCCAGGATTTTTGAGTATAAGAAGTAGCTATGAAAGGTGATTATAGATATGGTTTAACTTCTCCCATAGAACATTATCCGCAAACTGCTTGATTATACCCAGATTCTATAATAAAAGAGAAGTAAGGGTAATTTTGAGCAACAATGTATCAGATAATATCCAAAAAGCGGTGAAGTTGATAAGGATTCACTGCATTATTATTTGAGCTGATTGCATAACACTTCTTATTTGTTTAAGTGGCATGTTAGTGTGAAATGAATATATGTTTTTGCACGGAAGAGGTGTTAAAAAGTTACATTGAAGATTGCTTGAAATAAAACTATGAAAATAATTGCGCGGTTTACATAAGAAAGTAAAATATGTATAACTAACACACTATATGGAATGGATGCTTGCTTTACCTTGCATCATCATGCATGACCCGGGGGACGGGGAAATTTGTAAATTTGATTCTTCGACCCAGAAGATTTATTGCTTATTCCCTCCAAATTTCGCTTGCCTTAAATTGTCGCTCCCTTTAATTTTCGTCCATATTTGCACCTTCAGTTCGCTTCCTTTAATTTTCGCCCGGCGAAATTTAAAGATTTACCACTATTTCCCATTTATCTAAATTTTGATCTCTGTTTTTTTTTTCACTTTTCTGTCTCACCAAAAATGGAAAGCCAAAACTTTGACACTAACAACATTTTATAAATGACCAAGTCAGTAAAAATGGAGTTATTACCTGTTTTGAATTTATTGCACGTAAGTTCGCACCCTTGAAATTTCGCGTCCTTAAATTTTCGCTCCCCCCTCCCTATGTAAAGATACATATTCGCTTCCTTTAATTTTCTCCCCCCTCGAGGCGAAATTTGAAGGGAGTAAGGTAGCTGTACCCCATTCTTTTGTTGAAATGAAATATCAATGAAATATCTTATATCTTGGTAATTTTCCGAGTAGAAGAATTATATATAAGGTAGACATATCTAGATTCAATCCAAAAATTAAAGTAAGGGTTTAAAACGAATTGATACCATCACAATACAATTACAATAATACCATAGAAGAGTTTTCAATCGACTAACTTGAACTAATCTAGCTGAGTAATGAGCTTTACAATTTACTTTACTTTACTTTTCTTTACAATTATTAAATTTATGTCAGTTACTGGGTCCAGGAAGTCTCATTTCTCAATTCCTTGGAAGGTGGATTATCAATATGTCAGTTTGAGTTTGAGGTTAAACTGTGGGATGCGATTCTTAACTAAAGGGGTGGGATAACAAAAAAGAGGTGAGATTGTTTTTTAAGGGGTTGGATCATACCCCTCAACACACTATGACATTTCCTGCATTTTTATTAAAACAAACTTTCGGAATATCGAACCTTCTGAATATAGACTCTTCGGAAATTCGAACCTTCGGAGTAATGACCTTCGGAACATAGGACCCTTGGATTAAAAATAAAGTACCTTCGGAACATCGAACCTTCGGAACATCGAACCTTCGGAATATAGAACCTTCGGATTATAGAACCTTCGGAATATAGACCCTTCGGAACTTCGAAACTTCGGAACATAGGACCCTTGGATTAAAAATAAAGTACCTTCGGAACATCGAAGCTTCGGAATATAGACCCTTCGGAACTCCAAACCTTCGGAACCTAGGACCCTCGGATTAAAAATTGAGTACCTTCGGAACATAGAACCTTCGAAATTCCGAGCCGACCCCGATTGTTCAATGCTAAATTCTGTAGAATTTCTTTTACTTCTGAATGCTGCAGGTCTTTGCTTCCGGGTGAATATCTCGTTAGGAAATTCTTGGAAAGAGACCATTGTTCGTTTTTCGATGCTGGCACTAACCTTTCCCTTTTATACCTCCCTTCAAATCTTGAAATCGATTTGTGACTGGTCCCTCAGATAAATATGAGGATACGATTTTTAATTAAATATTTAAAAAAAATAAGACAACATGAAAGTAAAGCCCAAGGCTGGGGAATTTGCTTCGTATATGCTTAAAAAATTGACCTATCTGAGCCTGAATATGCAACATGTAGGTATGATGTCTCAATTTATTAAATCCTTAAGGTTAAGCTCAAAGAGACTGAATTTGAGTTTCCAAAAACTACTAAGTCAAAAATTGTCTCTCAAAGTGAAGAAACGTTCTTTGTTGAAAACTCTGTTAACTTCCTACAAAAATATGAAATTCTGGATCAATTTGTGGAGCCAGTAAACTTTGTTAGGATTTAAACTGAAAGAAAACATTTTTGATGGCAAGAAAATGTCACAGTATTGTTTGTACTTGTTATTGGTATTGTAGCCAGATTTAGTATGACTTTCTCTTATCAATCAGGATTGATTGTTTGTTATATCAGACATACTTTAACTGAAACAGGGTTACCAGTGGTGTAAGCGTCAATAAACTTTTTGTGATTGGGAAGTGTAGCAGTAAATACACTTTAGTGTAATTATTTGCTTTTGGCATAAAATAAATTGATGATGTGTTTAGCGTCAAAAAACAAATGCGCAATGTGAAAAATCGATCTATTTTTTATATTTGACACCAAATAAATTGAAAATGCTCAAAATAAGAGACATGGCTTATTAAAAAAAAACTATCGATATTTTGTCAAAAAAAGAAAATGTGCCCGTTTTTCTTGACTCGAGCGGCCGACGCTTAACCAAAAATCATTTTTTTAGGCTTTTTTGAAATTTCGAGGAATGTTTCTGTTAATAGATTTTTACAATGATACATTTATTAGGTGATCATTGCATAATAGTGATTGACTTATTTGCACTACCATATTGATTGATTGGTTGACAAAATATATTTCCTTTTATAATTATCTTTTGTATTTTTGTATTTTAGCTTCGCATAAGTGGTTGACACAAGAAAAGACTTTAAAAAATGGTAAAGGTGTTCATAATGTATTTGATCGAAGAGGTTGCGAGCCGATTTATGACAGAGGGCTAATCTCTCAAACACACTCTTTTCATGAAGATTGCATCACACGACCACATTTATGCCAATCTGGTTTCTCAATACAAATCGTTTTAACAGGTACATTTTGTTTTTGCATCTTTTTCTCAGGGAGGCGCGCTGACAGGATGTGCCGCGGAAATGTGTCATTTCTTATTCTCGATTTCCGTAGAAATGGGTCTAAACATTTTCATTTTTCCGTGGAAGAGGGTCCATAAACGTCATTGATACATAAAAAAGAGTTATTTTGTAAAACGATCCTGAGATTAAGGGTTTTATTTTAGCAATAAGCCTCGTAAAAAAGGCTGCTCGGAAAAATACCTCCGCGGCACACTCCTGTCAGCCTATCGGCCCAGTTATCCCCCGAGATCTTATTTTTATGTAGAGGTTTCTATTTATTCCGGTGCGATGGTAAATCTCCGAGCCACTGTATGGGCGACCAGGGATCGATTTCCCGTGATGCCAGAACATAACACCAAAATCCTTGTTCCGCTAGGCCAACACAGCCTTTCATCCTTTCGAGATCGGTAAATAAAAACCAGACTTGTCTTGGACTAACTTAGAGTCACCGTCGATGACGGTTGCTCCCATCGGGACGCATTGAAATAATAGTCATAGTAGTAAATAATCCAAAAACATACAGTATTCTAACTTTAAATGAATAATTCAACATATTTCGAGTTTCATCGTCAGGAATGATTAATGAATAGTAGTCATAGTATCAGCTATACGCTCACTTGAATATGTGGTTCACGACCGTTAGGCACTTAGCTTTATGAGGCTCGTCCAGACAACATTGCATTGCGACATTTTAAAATGAATCAAGCAGATTCTTCATGATGTAATATTCAACCAATCAACTACTACATTTTTAATTGTTTAGATCCAAAGATGTCATCATTCGCTATAAAAGCTGGAGTTGCTCATGAAGATAATGGCTTCTTGATCGGAACAGGATTTGTTATGAACTTCACAAAATCTAACGTGGAGGTATTCCTTCAGACAGATACCAAAGTTTACACCATCAACGAATTGAGATCGACACATAAATCTTTCATTTTAACCTGGTCAATCAAGAGTGGTATACTTTTATCAGGTGGTGGGAAGAAGATTGGAAGTGATGACTCTGGAAAAGAGGGGGGGAATGCGTTCACTGGGCAAATGCAAGCAATATATGACATGCTAAGATTAGATTATGAATATGAAAGTGCAGATCAAAGACCGTTCATGGTAAAATTATGGCGCAAACAATTGGAAGCTGTTGAAATCGAAGCATTAGAAAATTTTAAAGGTATATTTTCTGTTTTACTTTAAGTAATTATGAAGAATAACATGTGTAATGGTGGTGAATGGACAGTTGTACTGTAAGCCATTACACCCAGCTGTACTGCGCATTAGAAGGCAAGTAGGAAAAACGCTTAAGTAAACATTACAGAGAAAATACCAACTTACCTGTCCCTGTCCCTTTGAACTACCCTTTTTAATCTATTTTTTATATATAAAGGTACTGCTATAACCTGTAGTTAAAATCAGAACATCAAACGCACTATCAAAAACTACAGTTTCGACGATGCTACATTCTGAATATTTAACTGTTATTATTATTTTCCCCTGAAATCGTAGTTAAAATCCTCTGATTTTTTTTACCGTAACGATAATGATGAAAGGTATTGATGATGATAAGCTTTACATATATAATATTTTGCTGATAAAAATATAGGCCATCACATCCTTACATTTTTGACTGATCTATTATGCTCTATTATTTGTTTAGTAGGCAGGTATCAATTAATTTTAGTTAAGATTAGTAAACAAGATAAGAAAATGTGGCATAGGAACAACTTCAATGACTACAAAACATAAGATTGAGACATATCCAAATGATAAAAGGTCAAAAAATTTAGGGATTTGAGGGAAGTTTATTGTTGTCAAAAGGTAAAATATAACAACAAATGGTCATTTATACGGCAAGCAAACAATCAAAAGAGGCAGCATATATTTCACCAAATTATGATCATTAAACATTTTCAGTGACTTCCAATAGACTGGTCGTATTTTGAGATTTGTGCCACTGGAGAGGGCCATTCATGCCACTTAAGGCCAATAATGATGGCTCTCCCCGGTGGCACAAACCTAAAAATACGGCCGGTCTAATAGTAATACGGCCGGTCTAATAGTAATACGGCCGGTCTAATTGTAATACGGCCGGTCTAATTGTAATACGGCCGGTCTAATAGTAATAAGGCCGGTCTAATTGTAATACGGCCGGTCTAATTGTAATACGGCCGGTCTAATAGTAATACGGCCGGTCTATAAAAGATTGTCAATAAACTATCGGTATATTTACCGATTGATTGATTTAAAATTACATCATCAAAATCTGTTTGGTTTTTTAAGAAATGTCACAATTTTGTGCTTTTGTCAACATCTAAAATCACGAAAATGTATCTCAGTGTACCAATCATGTCCTTGATGATGTAATTTTGAACCAAACAACCGGAAAATGTACCGATAATCTGTAGACGAATGTCGAAGATCATTTATTTTTCTTGTTATGTACATATTTATTCTTTTAATATATCTGGACCATATAATTATTTATTTTTCTTTATTCGTTATTGCCCAGTGCACTAACTCTCTTCCTTGTTTTCATAGGGTCTCTAAACAACTGTTTATCCCCTGCAGTATTTTGGTCATTAAGAAATAGTAATGATTAAATCATTTTTGCATCAATTGTTCTTTTTAGAAAAAATAAACCCAACAAAAGAAGACGGTTTTGTCCAGATAAACACTACTCTGTTTGGTCCACATTGCAATTGCCCCATCGATACGTGCCCTTGTGAGAGTGAAGATCTTGGTAAGACACCAAATTCATTTATTAACAATTCAGACTCAGCAGCATGTGTTATCTGAGTGCAGTTTAGTAAACAATATACGTTTGAATTTCGGTCGTCAAGACTTACTGAAAAATCATTATTTCTTGAAGTAACTGCTTAATGAAACTTTCTTTTGCTTTGTACATTATTCTGAAATTAGCATACATACATACACACATACATACATACATAATTATTTACATACATACATAAATACATACATACACACATGCAGGTAAAATTGGTAAGTGTTGTAACTTTTTACTTGCTAATTAAGAATTCATACCTACCAAAAGTTTATTCTGTCAGACTGTTTCCGTCACGATGAAAGCTCAATTATTCTTTTAAGGGGTTGTCTACAAATTCTCATTTTCGTGATTGTGATTTAAAAACCAACCAACCAAATTGTAAATTTTACTGATAATTTGTAGAAAACAACCCTAAATCATTTCTTGGTATTCTCTTATTTCAGGGCCTTCAATTTCAATGAATTTCACCAACAGTATTCGAATCAAAAAATGGCTTGACTATGACAGCTTAGTTTCATCCTCCACTTCGTCCCCAACTATAGTCGATGTTCTCATATACACAGCTTTCCCTGATAAGATCAATGCTGTCTTTGATATAAATCTTCCTTTTAATGAAATAGTCATATCGTCAGCATTTCTTTTGATCTCTACCGATGACTACGTTAATGTAACTGATTGTTTGAAGATTAATTTCACTCAATCCTTGTATGCAAAAGAATGGTGTCCTTCTGCCGAGACTGGTGACCAGGTTGTTGACATTCACCGTGAGCTTTCGAGGACAATTCAGTTGAAGTACTTACAAAAGAGTCTTTCAAAAACTTTTAAAGTTTCTATTCATGGGTTAAAGCTGAATTCAAGCGAGCCTCTATTTCCTATGAAGGTTATGTTGAATTATCAGAGATATACAGGCGGTAAGTATTCTTCTGCATGTTAGCATGTTAGCATGTTAGCATGTAAACATGTTAGCTTTTATTGGTAGCATGCTAGAATATTTTTTTATGTAAGCGTGTGAATACATTACCTTTTTTGTATGCTGCATGTTGACATGTTAGCTTGTTCTCACAACCTTTGAAGATTATGTTGAGTTATCAGAGATGTACAGGCGGTAAGTATTCTTCTGCATGTTAGCATGTTAGCATGTAAATATGTTAGCTTGTTTTTATGATGTATGTTAGCATGTTAGCTTGTTTTTATGTAAGCATGTTAGTATATTAACTTTTTGTATGCTGTACGTTAACATGTTAGTTTGTTTTTTATATTAGAATATTAGTATATTAACTTTTTTGTATACTGTATGTTAACATGTTAGCTTATTTTTTATAATAGAATATTAGTAAATTAACTTTTTTGTATGCAATATGTTAACATGTAAGCTTGTTTTTTATACAAGAATGTTAGTATAATAACTTTTTTGTATGTTGAATGTTAATATGTTAACTTGTTTTTTATGTTAGAATATTAATATATTAACTTTTTTGTATGATGTATGTTAGCATGTTAACTTGTTTTGTATGTTAGCATGTTAGCTTGTTTTTTAATGTTAGTATGTTAGTATATTAACTTATTTGTATGCTGTGTGTTAGCATGTTAGCTTGTTTTTATAACCTATAAAGCATGGCTATCTATACTAACAGGCCTGGACACCGTGCATGGTTTTTCAGTTTGGCACCTTCCCGTTGGTTTATCGAT
>JAUKPT010005238.1:0-10561 GCA_032273505.1 Nanomia bijuga | reverse complement strand
TGAAATTCAACTCTACAATTTTGTAGTAACTTACGGAGCATAAAATCTCGTCAAGATGTAGTTAAAACCCTAATAAATATTAGTTACTTGAAAGATCTTTTTTAAAGTGACTTATCAAAATCGTTTTGCCACTTGAGCACTTCCTCTTGACTTCAACAGGCGCGATTAATGATGAGGCTGTATCACCAGTACGCAACCGGTTTGATTGAATAAAACTTATTTAAATCTGTTAACTAATGAAATATCTTCCAACTAATCTAAAGTAATTGCATGATTTATTCTTATTTTAAGGTAATAAAATTCAATTTTCTATAAACAGGTTGCGATTTTCTTACATCGTTTACTAAACTATCCGCCATCTTGAGCGACGGTTCCCATAACCTTTTGTAATACGGTTTGAATAGCTCAACAATAGATTTCTTACGTTATTTTTGCATAATTAAGAGAGTGCGCTATCTATTAATCTCATATCCCAGGTCAGCCTTACTAGGTTTATCTCTGGAGTTCACAAAGTTCTCCTTAACACTTTTATGATCTTTTTTGAAGTCCCTGGAAATATCAAATTTGGTCAGATTACATGCCTGTGATGGTCTACGTGACAAAATTTCTTGTGATGAAATGTCTACGTGACGGAATGTCAAGGTGACGAAATGTCCTGTGACGAAATCTCCAGTGACGAAATGCCTTATGACGAAATGTCTACATAACGAAATATCTACGTGACGAAATGTCCTTTGACGAAATGTCTACATAACGAAATGTCTACGTGACGAAATGTCCTTTGACGAATCAGTTGTGACAAAATGTCTGGTGACGAAATGTCCGCCGCCTGATGAAATGTCATTTGACGAATGTCTAGGTGACGAAATTTCTTGTGATGAGATGTCATGTGGCGAAATGTATACTTGACAAAATGTCTACGTGACGAAATGTCCGCCATTCTACAAACTTAGGAGTGCTGTCGATTGTAAAGTACGACCATGGTGTGACTAATTGGTATTTACCGCTAATTGGCTGGAAACTTTTCAAAAATATTTTTTTTCCGGAAAGGTAGATAAATTTTAAGAAAATTTCCAAGATTTATTCTAAAAAGCTATTGTTGTTCAAAAGTCAGAGCTAAAAAACTAACAGGGGGGCGGAACCGCCCCCAGTCCAAATAGGGTTAAAACAGAAGTAGCTGAAACCAGTTTATTGCTTCCTTCACATTGCAAAATTAGCGTAATTGACAGTTTTATGATAATACTGTAACAATAAGGTATAGAAAGTATAATTAAATATGAAATTATTTATTATCTATGAAATCGTATTAATTCCCCTATGCACGAGAATAAAAGAATATTAAAGATGTTTATGGATACTATATAGTATATTGTATCAAAATAATTTGAACTAAAACGCATTTTTTTTACTTTCACCAACATCTTTGAATAACAATATAAGTTAGCCATCTTATTATTCTCATGAGCACAATAGCTCGTTTATTTTGCTTCCGGAATACAGAGTGAAAGATAATTACCGATACGCTGTAAACATTGCTAAGATCAGGAAAATAATTCAAGCTTCGATACAAACTTTAGTAAAGTGGGTATTTTTTAAGTATTGTCTGTAAAATCAAATCTCTCTCTTATTATTTATTTTCATATTTAACAATAGCTGCTCGATCATTAACCAGGTAAAAACTGTAACTACAATAAGAATATTGAAGTAGATGGTAAAAGTTGCAGTTGACGACTTCGTTGTTAAAAGGGATAATAAATAGATTTGATTTTGTATATTCATTTTCAAAACCGTTCAAAACAGTGTAACCATCTTCATTGCAAACGTTCTTTATAAACTTTTTTGTTTTTCGATGAAACATTGTTTTGATAGAAATTTCTTGTTATAGAAGGTAACTAATTGTTTGTTGTTGTCAATTTCTTGAATAGTGTTTTTTCTGCTTTCATTTGCTATATTTACGTTTTTTGCTTCTGTTGCAAGGTCATTGTATTGGTTCAACGACAAGCACGTAGCCAATATGTTTTAGAGGGAAGTTAAGAAGATACAGTTGGGGTAGTGGGAGGTGGGGGAGTAAATTCTAATCACTCGTGGCTGAATTCTTGCTCAATGTATTTTTTTATTTAAATTGCAATTACTGCAAATTGATCAAATCTTAACCCACGGTGAGGAATTTTATGTTTTCAATGATCGACAGGAAGGGGCAATCCCCCTTAGAAAACAGTGTTCCAGTAAAGTTAACGAGTTAAGAAAACATATGAAGGATATCAGCAAAATTCAAAATATTTTAAGTTTTAATTATATAGTATCGAAGCAATCGTGAGATATATACTTCAATTGAAATGTAGATATGTTATGTAATTTGATATTTTAGTCGCATATTAAAAAGATTTTTAATTCTTTCTTTCTAAAATCCGTGTTATGAAGGACTTTACAAAAAGGGGGCATTTCGCCCCCCCCCCCCCCGATTCCTCACCGCGGGTTGATCATGATCAGCGTTTGTATGTGTTCATAATGCTAAATTAACTAAGTGTGTATTTTTGAGCTGCTAAAAAGAAACTACTTGACTTAAACAGGAGCAGTTCAGAGGCGAAACCTTTATCGGTCCAAAAGAATTCATGGCGGCGAAAATATGTCATTTGTGGAAAAATTCCAAATTTGATGGGCTGTGTACCGGTCCTGAACCGATAAATAAAGGGCCACTCTTTGTTCATAGATCAATAAAAGGGTATGAAAAAAAATATATGCCAATCCAAATTGGTTTTGGTTTCTATCGTTTATGATTCTGTCCCTTCCAAAGCAACAGTAGATTAGGTTAAGTGAGTGGCTACAAATAGGTAAACCTAACACTTCATAACTTTTAGATCCTTCACCTCTGAATTACGAATACCCAAATAAAATCAAAAACTGTCGATCAAAGAACATTGAAATTGTCGGAATATTTCACTTTGTTTTACGTCTGTTTATGAGAAAAAATTATCAAGGTGTCTAATTCATTTTATATTCTTTCTTATGTCAACAATTTGTTAAACGTCATAAAATTTAGATATTTTTTTGACGCTTTTTTCAAATATTTTCTGCTTTTTCTTTAGTACTTCTGTCCAATCTGACACAATAGGTACATTTTCAGAAAATATATCCTACCACAATTTAACTCAGTGGGGCTTGACAAGGGATCATCC
Source organism: Nanomia bijuga (assembly GCA_032273505.1). Lineage (NCBI taxonomy): Eukaryota > Metazoa > Cnidaria > Hydrozoa > Siphonophorae > Agalmatidae > Nanomia > Nanomia bijuga. Next base: position 7,385 of record JAUKPT010005238.1, on the reverse strand, counting down.
ACATCATGGACAGATGTCCAGTGGCCTGGGTGAGAACTCGAACATCTTCTATTAAGATCTCATTTGGATATCACATGCGAAGAAGGTGAGAGAGAAGCTTTACAATATATTCTTTCTACAGTCATAAAGCTTCATTCGATTATTTATCTTTTAAAAACCTTCGGTTTCTCTGATGAATATGTTTGACGAAAAAAAATCCCTCAAGAGAATTTAAGAAATAGAAAAAAAAGGATTTTTAGGTTGTTATTGGTTTCTGATCATTTATAGAAAGGAGAGCAAATTTTCAGATCGATGTTTCGATGTTTTTTGTATCTTTAATTTGATCATGCACCTACGCCTGGCGCGGAAAAATCCGTTAAGAATGATTAATTTTTGTGAAAGTCTTTTTAGACTCTGATTTATGATGCTCAATCATATCTGTTGATCAAAAATTCACCAAGTTCTGGATCAAAAACCTTTAAAGAGGAGAACCTCTATAGCTAGATGGTGACTTTTGAATAATTCATCAGAAACAAAAAGGGAAACCAAAAAACTATATGTGTAATTTATAGCCAAAAAAGAGCCTTCATTTATGCTAAAAAGAAGAAAATATTTGAATGAAGTTCTATCTTTCCATTCCATTTCTCAAAGAAAAATATCGAGGCAGTCCCACCATGAAATGTATAGGGCACGATGGAAATATTTTTTGTATAGAACTAGAATGGTAGGTGTAGGTTCTACCTTTATATTCCAAAGATACTGAAGGAGATCCATAAAATCTTATGCTGTTTATTTTCAATTTGAATGAATAAGGTCTTAGCAGCTTTTTTCATTTCTTTTATTTGATCTTGATTCAAAATAAGAGATTTTTCTAAGTGAAAAGGTATACAAAGAATAGAGAATTGCATAAAGGTTGTTTTGACGGAAAGGTCGAGGACAAAAATCCCTGCTTCTGTCTAAGTTTTTCATCAATTGGAATTAAAAAAACAACAACACCTAAATTTACAGTAGAGCCGCCTTGATTTACGTAAATCAAAGTCTTTTAAAAAATTGTCTCTTTTTATAAAAAAAATAGGCAGAAGAATCCCAGATCTTGAGAAATACAACAGTTTTTATTCTGATATACTTGTTTAATTATTTCTGCTTTCGCATATGCCAATATGTCTGAAAAATACGAAATTATGCTTACAAGAATATTAGAAAATGACTGTTTGTTTCTGACTATAGATTGATTAATGAATTTCAATACGTTTTGAAGAATCTTTCTTTATATTGTTGGAATAGAGAAAGTAAGGTGCAAACGTACGTAAATGTAGCCAGGCTTTCAGAAATACATTAATTTCATGTTATTTTTGCCTATCGAAATAAAAAAAAAATCTCTTTGATATGTATTCGAAAACAAGAGAAAAATGTGAGATGGAAGTTCCGCTGCAACTGAAATGTTAATACAGCACTAAACAGAGAAAGCGACAGGTTACTTTTGTGTTTCCAATCGGAACATTAAAAGACGCCTAGATGATAAGTTCTTCCCTAAAGTACTATCTATAGGATATCAAAAAGTGTTTTCTTATATTTATTGACCGCCGTACTTTTGGATATCAAATTTATTTTGAAAAAGCGAAAATTTGTTTTTTATTTTTAAGTTGCGCAACTCATAATTTTCTTATGAAACCCTATGTAATGTTCACATATTTTTCAGCTTTTTGATTGAACAAAACATATCATTTGCCAAGTAAAGATTTGACAAGTATGATTTATGAATTTGATTGTTTTCATAGTTTTTGTAATTGACACACGTAATCATCACTTATACCTTATCAAATTACGTTTCTTAGGCTTATCTTATTTTAAAGAAAGCTATTTTAAGTTGATCTCCAATGCAAACAGTATTTCTTATCGATCGTAACTTCTTTCTGTTTCCAGATGACTAGAATATTAAACTGCCGATTGATTTGCTTGAGGAAATTAAGATATAACATACAGTGTGTATCAAAAAATTAGAGACAAGGAATTCAAGTGAATATGATTCATCTTTGATAAAATTTACATCGTTGGAAAAGGCACTTCTTGTAATATAAAAAAGATTTTGCTCCGACAGAATGTTCCTGGATTCTATCTTGCTAAAATTCTTGCTTCTATTTTGATACCCACTGTATGTGGCCATGAAGAAAAGTGTATATGAATTATAACTTTAGTTTATTGAATAGAGATGGTTGGAGATTAACACCCATAAAATTACATTATTGTCCAGTTTTTATCGAACAATGGATATGAAAAACTGATTAAATGAAACCATCTTTTTGGAGTATTTACGTTTTAGGAAGCAGTGGCGGCGCCACTGTGGCGCCAGTGGCGGATATGAAATGTATTCAGTGTATTCATAAATACACTCATTTTAGAGCAAATATTTGTTTTGGGAGTTGAATATGATAACAGAAGATGAATGTGTCTCGAAATATGAGTTTCTGAGCGTTTAGAATGCTTCTGTCACCCAAATCCAATCAGTTGGGACCCCCTGTAATCCTTCTGCAAGGCCAATCGTGAGAAAAGTCAGAAAATGGACAAAAATCGCCACCGATAGCAATCTAATGAGTCTGAAATTTGTCATCTTTAATTGGTAATATTGAACTATCATCAAATCATCTATGAACTAAAAATATTAATTTCATCCCAGGAAAAAAAACACCGCCGCTTATTAATATATCATCTTCTTGATTTTTGTTGATTTCTCATGCTATGAATAATAGCTTTCTGTTCATTACTTCCTCTATCAAATGCTATAAAAATGAAAAGAGAAAATCGCATCATTATTTTTTATTAAACGAGCAGAAAATTTGAAAAACATCCGTAAAACAATGTAGGTTACTTTGGTAACAGCTTTTAAGTAATTATAATGCTGAAAATTCTACTTTCCATAAAAAAGAAGAGAGAAAGAAAAAGCAGTAGATAAGCGAGTGAATCAAGAAAGGTTTTTTAGTGCAGGGTCGAAATAGGTAATAAATCAAAATTCTTTTCTTTTACATGATATTGTGAAAATAAGGAAAAGATGTAGAAGAAAAAAGACTATTCTATTCGGTCCACGTCTTTCAATTGTTCCTTTCCTTTTATGATATACATCACCAATTGCTTGTGGCGTTATCAGTAAACAATCTGCAATAGGATTTAGTGCTCGAAATTCGTTTAGGACATAGAATTTTAATAAAACGCTGTAAAAAACAAATCAAATTTCGAAGAAATGTGTACAAGATTTACTTATCAAGTAAAGGCTTTTTCTAAAACTACAAATATTTTTGACCGGTTTCCCAGTTAATTTGGAATTATATTAGGTACTAGAACAAATATCAGAAGAGGCTAAACGTGCTTCACGCACCAATAATATGAAATCCATTTCAAAGTTTATCATATGAAATTGTAATTGCAATGTCTGATTAGATAATAATAGATCAAATTGAATGCCAGGAAAATTGTAAATATTTAAGCAGGTTCTGCGCATGAAAAATGCCGATAATTGGTCGATTATTAATTTACTGATAAAAATATTTATCTTTTTCCTTTAAATTGAACATCAACTGTTTTTTAGACTTGATGTAAATATTTCTCGTGAACACAAAATGAATGGGCAATATAGAGCAATCATCAGAGGTGTCACGATATTTACTTTTTTATTATTACTTATTATAATATATTTCTGACAAATAAAGGCAAAATCCTGTTGTTGCAGACTAATGCGGTGAAGGTAAAAAGTACATCTAGGAGGGGAAAATTAAAGTAGGTTAATGTTGTAGTTGTAGTAAATTGTTCCACTGATTGATAATTCCCCGGGAAAAAATGCATTACTTGCTGATTATTCAGTATCACGTGACACTGTCTCTAGTCTTTAAAACAGAATTATAACAAAAATATTTCAATGGATTTGAACGATTGATCTTGAAATATTGGTTTATAAATAAGCCTGTGTGTATCACCTGAAATTTTATTGTTTCTATCGAAATCAAACTTGTGTTAAGACTACATACTGGGCAATTCAGTGCATCAAGAAATAGTCTTTTAAATATTCTCAACTCTCTCATAAAAACTAGGACATATTTTTTTATTTGGCAGAAAAAGCATTTAAATAAAGAACGTAGTAAAAACTAATGGGATGAAAATGAGAATGAGTAATTCCTCTAATATAATGAAAATATATTTTGGCAATATTTTTGCAAAGCTAGTCATTTAGTGTATACCTCTCAGTATGAGACAATTGTTGGTTGTAGCCTTAATGCAATTGGTTTCTGACCAAATTTGATCTATTTTGAGAAAAATGGCAAGATGTAAATGCAATGATGACGAAGTTTAATCAAAGGTTTTTCATATAGAATGGTGCTTTTAATTGGTGCTTCAATTTTTAATTAAAACCGTAGGAAAGGATCAATTTAGGTAAAAACATTCTTCTAAAGAGGTATTACATCATATCATAGCTTCAAGCTAACTGCAAAAAAGAAAGCTGCAGGTTTTTATACGTGGATTATAGAGATAATCTACTAAATCTTTTTGAAAAAAAAATACTCTACTATCCATTGATCAAATCAGTTCATGATTACAGATAGCAAGAAAATGTAAGGTTGAAATTCATATTTGATAAGCATTTAAGCATTACATTCTTGTTCTTTATAGTTCTTTATACGTTAACCTCTTTTTTGGATAGAAATTATATATATTAGCCATTATCCAAATTCAATATTAAGGTTCATTAAGGTGGACAAAATTCTTGTTATTGTACATTGAAGATGCAAAATGGCAAACCTTTAAGTGCACAAAAGGTCGCCAGCAGATAAAGTCGTGAATACAAATTGTCTGGTTGTTAGACATCGAACCAAGATAATGACCCTTAAAGATGATCAAATTCATGCTGTTTTTTCGACTTTTCAATTTTTCGAAAATAAAGTAGTATACTACAATAAATGTTTACTGTATCAAAGCTAGTTCTTTTTTTACCTCTTTAGCTGGGGTAACAACAAATTCGTATAGATTTTAGAAAATACAACCCACTTTGCAATACGAAACAATATTAAACTATAGTTATTCAGCCAACGCATTTTCTATGTATTCTTCAGTGTAAACAAAGCTTTAAACTAACAATAGTGACAGAAAAGCCAAATACTTATACGATATTGCACCTGATTGAGAAAAATTTATGATTGACATTTTATAGCAAAGAATTTGTCATTGCTGACAACAAAATTACGAAATTATTTTTCTCATAAAAAAAGAGTAATTGTTTAGTTATTTTTATAGTTTATTGTTTAATCACAGAATATAATATTTGGTAGTTAAAAGTAGATTACAAGTCTGAAAAACTGTCAAAGCTGAGAAGTCGTACTGAAATTAATTTGTGAAAAATAATCGTAAGTTATTTTTCAATATCTTGTTTTGTAAATGATCTAAGAATTATCCTCAATTGAATTTAGGCGGACATTATACGTGAGATCTAATTCAATTAATTTTAAGTTGATTTAATATTACCTTGATTCATTCAAATCAACTGAGGTTCACTTTATACATTATACTTTTGTCGAATCTAATTGCATTAATTGAATTAGATCTAACAAAAATCTTACGTATAATGTCCGCCTTAGTGAATAGAGTAAATCGATTATCTTAATTAAGCTGCGATTGGTAGAAAATAATTATCTTCGTTCAAAACCAAGAAGCTAAACGAAGCATCTCAATGGTGATAACCGTAATGAAATGTTATGGTATTTTCTTGGAACTGTTAAGACACAGGATCAATCTTTAATTCATAATCGTTGGGGGCCAGGAATTTATCACAAATTTTAATTAAGTTTTCAATAATTTAATTAAGATTTCACAATAAATGCATGGATATGATGCCAGGAAACTAGTGGCGAAATTAGAATAAGCAGCGTTTTTTTTGACGCCTTAGCAGAGGTATTTGACACGCAAATAAGCATAGATAGATTAAACAGATTCAGACCTACACGTTGCAAAGGTAAGATGCGTACTTAAACTTATCAGTAAATATTATTTACTAGGCACTTTTCTCTTGACATTTTCATTTTCATAACACATGTCCATTATCCATGAACCGTCACCAAATGTTTCACCTAATCTGATATAGTATTCCTTGGTGAAGTGGAAACTCTCATAAGAAGAAGAATCTAAAAACAGAACAAAACAAAATCTATATTGGACTGTATCTTTAGAAGGTCATGATTGTTCATACACTGGACACTAGATCATTTGATGGAATTATGCCGGTTTGCTTGAACTTAACCTTTTGGCAATTAACTCATCTTCATGGCGCCATCTAAGCAATATTAGTTATTAAGGGTCATCCATATGCATCGCATTAACATATGTTTCAAATTGATATTATATAGGTACTAAGTGTTGGTCATCATTTTTTATATCTGCCAGAGTCAATAGGAATACCAACTTGGAATCGATTAGTTTATTAGTTTCTTTGTCATCATTATAATTAGAAGGTACATTCGTAAAAATTGACATAAACAATTGTAACTTTACTGATGAAAAAGAAGTGTGTTTGTACACAAAAAAGTGTTGAAAATCATTCCAAGTGGCGTGATTCTATCAGAAGGAACCCGTCAGAGATTGACTTCCAGATTCGCACTCTTACGAAATCACTTTACCTTCAAATCGATTGTTCTATGAAAAACAACTCTCTTTTATTTTACTATCTTATTAAATTATACATAACTATTTCCACTATGATTTCAAGTTTTTATTTCTACACAATAAAAAACATGAATTAGGAAAATGAAAATTTTGCGTCATTTGAACTTGACATGATTCCGATCTTCTTTGAGAACTTTCTTGGCGCTATTATTTAAGTGAGTAGTAAGCCAAAATTTAATAAAAACAGAAAAAGATGGGTTGTATATGTTCAGGCCTGTCAATTACGATCGAGTCGCAAAATTCTTCAGCGTGATCGTGTAACCGATCACGCAAGGCAAATAATTTCAAATTTTGGATCGCGTAAAAAGTTAAAAACGAAGATATCAGAATATTAATGTCAATGGTCCAAATAGTTTTTACTTTTTACCTGCTTTTTTACAAAGAATAAGGATTGGTTGTGACAACATTATTGGTTTTTGAAAAAGAAATTGGCGTTCACAAACTCGATCGCTTGATATGAATAAAATAAAAGTGATGTTTATAATAATGGTTATTTATTCTTATTAACCCTACTACGACTGAACTTTTTTGAGAGTACAGTGACTGGGGGGGTCAAAGTGACCTGAGGCTTATATCTTTTGTTTCGGATGTGATATGAAGCTGAAATTTGGTACACATGGTCTCCAAGTAAAATCAAACAAATCGTGATGTTTAAATTTTGGTACCGGTGCCGGTGACGCCGTCACCGGAAGTTGTCAAATTTTGAC
>JAUKPT010005237.1:0-10561 GCA_032273505.1 Nanomia bijuga | reverse complement strand
ATAATATGTTGAAAATAAATTATGAAATGAAATTCGCTCGTGTTTTCTTTCTTAGTGGATCCTAGAGGACCCTGGGGTTGGGGTGGGACTGTTACCATTCTAACATTTTAGCTGGATTGATGCAGCCTCCAAAGAACCATCGAACCTCACGATCAGACACATTTTGTATTCGGGAGACGTGTTTGTGTTGCCTCACATTGTGTCCAAACTCGAAGCAGATGGCGCATCGGTGTGGATGGTCACAGTGACCTTTTCACTCTACGTAGTTAAATGCAATGCAAAACATTTTGCTGCTAACTGGAGTTCTGATTCTGAGAAGCATTTTCGGTAATATTCAATTACTTGTGCTGTACAGCATTTCTACAATTTAAAAAGTTATCTGCGCATGCTCGTTACTTGCTAAGTCTAATTGAGGGGTGGGCATTTTAGATTTTAGGACGGTCATTTTTGTATTCCCCGCATCAATTTTAGTATCCATACCAGTTTTCAGCCCATCTCAACGACTTTTATTTTTAGGTGCCTGGGGTCAATTGGGGGGTCGATTGCCCATTGGCAGTTTTGGGATTATCATTTTCGGAATGCTCGTACTTGAATTAGCACCTGTACCGATTTTCAACTTAATCTAACAACTTTTATTTTTAGGTGCCTGGGGTCAATGCCTCGTGCCAAATTTAGCCTTACCACCAATTTTCTTCTTTATCTGATGACTTTGCATATATTCATATTTTCGGTGTAAGTGACCCATTTTTGGGGGTCTGGGGTTGATTGTCTATTGGTCCGGTCATGACGTTATTAATATAAATGAACTCGTGAAGGATCGCGCTTATTTGCGATTATTCTCGGTAAAATTCTCGGTTGTCGTATGACGTCGGGAAGGTTGACGAGTTTGGCTCCGCAAAAAAGTATTGTAGATGGGGTCTTTTCACACTCTTGTTGTTTGGGTAGGTGTGTGATTTGCCATAATTTCTGCGAAAATTGATAACAGTCGACTGTCATGCAGTTTGTGTGTGTGTTTGAGTTAATAATCTTGTTTTTTTCACATACAAAGTAGTGTTCTACTATTCCTTTAGTTTTATCCTGGCACAAAGTAAAATATTTTTCTGATTTCGATTTGTAGTACCCTAGCATTTTGGTCAGATAGTCTCATTTTTATGATCTTGATGCTCATTTTTGTTAATGAATATACGTAGCAGCAAAGACAACAAAGCTGTATTAAACAATTCACAACAGGCGCAAACCTGTACTAGATAGTGCTTTCATCAGCTTTGACAAAAGTATTAATGCGCATGTGCATGTGCCACTGAGAATCACTGAAGAAAGGACATAATATGTCCGCGGTAATTCCTAAATAAACTACATCAATTCACCGGTAAAAATTAGAATTTCAGAATTATATGGATTGCTAGAAAGATCAAAACCAAGGCCATATATAGTATGTATGGCCTTGATCAAAACGCTTTTTAAAATCAAAGATAGAATAAACAAATTTTATTTACAAAGGTACCAGCATGAACACTCCTGACATAGCTTACATTTGCGAAACTTCTCAAATTGCTAGACTAAAATAGAACCAACATTATTATTATCCATCTATTTACAGTTGGTAAAATGTTAGTACAGTGAAAATACACTACAGTAAATACAGGTAGAAAAGGCACGGCAGGCACTTTGCTAAAATGCTATGAATTTAATAACCAAATGGGTTTATAATCATGTAAATTTATTCAAATGAACAAGCTATTACAATTCTAAGATTTCGGACTGAAAAAACATTCCTATGACATGAATTTAGCTTTAAATTTCAAAAAGTTGATGTTTTAATTGTGTCATGTTTCCATGGCCCACATATAGTGGGCCATGATGTTTCTCATACCGGAAAAATGAAATTAATTTTTTAGCTAAACTTCGATAAAAACTTCATACAGAAACAAAACATTTGAAGGTAAGCGATAATTACAATTGGATAAAATCTATATTTTGAAACAGTTTTTACCATGCATTTCGAAAATCATGTCATATTTCAGGTTTGGCACAGCACCCAAACGTTATATTTAGCAGAATTTCTTCTTTTATTAAGAAAAAGGTTTTGACTTACATCTAGTGTATGATATCAAATCAAAACTCTCCATATTTAACCAAAAATGCTAACCTTAATTTGTGCTTTATCCAAATTGAATTGGTCAGACTCTGGTCAGACTCTTTGAATATTGATTATTGTGAAAATCATTTTACGAAAGTTATAAAATGACACTTTTAGGAACAATGAGTCACTTAATACAACTTCTACTTGAATTTATAACCATATGTGTCTTATGTAATGCTAAAAGCTGCTGTAAATTCTTCTTCATGCATCCATTATACTTGAAGTTCTTCTTTGGTTATTTCTACTTTAAAAGTAATTAAAGATTTCCTCTGGTGATGTTAAATATTACCAAAATGATTTATAGATGTCTCTGGGTTGATGTAACAATCGATAAGCAAGTTATTAATTTGCTTAGCATATGATTCATAAAGTGCTGCTTTTATTTGATCGAGGGGCATCATGCGTCATGAGAAATTATCTTTTCTTTTTCTTTTTCAACATAGGTGAAAGTAAAGGGACGTCAAACCGAGAAGAAATACCGTAATTGATCAGAAAAACAGGACGTATATCTTCATTTTTGATACATACAGGTTGAAAGGGAGCCCTACATTGATCTGGAATGAATTGAAATTTTGCGAGTATATCCTGTTTTATGAAATAATATCTAATTAGAGAAACAAAATGAGTCTCTTAGGTAACCATATTTAGATCTAGAATGCAATAAATGAGAATGCATCATTATCAGTCACTAGGAAAACCAAATAAGAAATATATTTTTCTTCGAAAACCAAGCTTTCTATGTAAATTAAAAGCATTCAGTAATCTTAGAGAATTATTTTGAGTATTGGATAGAGAGCAAATTTATATAAGATTCATAAAATATATTTGTGAGGAAATGTTGCATTTTTAAAAGAAAAAGAATTTAGTGTCAGGTGATTTCAGGAAATCTCAACATAACATAATATATTATTCTCACATTAAAATTTTCTTTTTACAGAACTGCCTGAATTCTGTTACACATTTGAAAACAAGGTGCCTTTTCAACCTGTAGTTACTGTAACTAAAACCAACTAGAATTAAAAATACAATAAAAATGATGCAATAAAAGAGGATAAATATTTAAAAATAAGGAGAACAAAGAGGGGTTTATGTGATTTCTAAAAAGCCGACATTGGGTTCGTAGAATTTACAAAGTCTACATGGAGATTTATCTGGTTACCAACTACGGATTTGTTTTTTGAATTGAAGAAATGGAAGCTTTTTTATTTCGGAGGGAACAATTGACCAAATTTTAGGTCCAATAAAAGAAAGTTCCCCATCTGACAGTTCTTATATTAGAAGTCTTAAAAATATTTTCTCTTGGATAAAGCGGATTCTTTTTCGTCTGGAAGACTAAATGAATAATTTTAGAAGCCAGATTATGGGCTACTTTATATAATTCAATGGTTATGGTTTGGATGTTCCTTTCATGAATTTTAAAAGAGCCAGATCTTTCAAGGAGTGTTTCAAAGGAGAATTCATATGTAAACTATTTGAAGAGCTCTCCTATGTAATCTAATAATTCTATTGTTTCCGACTGCGAAACATCCAAATCAGTAGACAGTAACCAAAATGAGAAAGAAAACAAGTTTGAATTATAACCTTCCTTTGATTTGGTGTCATAAAATTGCTTACTCTGGACAGAGAATGTAGTTTCCTGCTAGCTTTGTTGCATAAAGTAGAAACGTGTTTTTCAAATGATATTTGTGACACCAAGTAGTTTTTAACTTCATAATTTCCAAAAACCATAGAAAGGTCCTCATTAAAAACCCAGTAATAATAATATCTGTATCCAAAAAATAAGTGTATAATTGCATCCAGTACAGATTTCCTATAGATATTAAATTTCTAGGTTTTGGGTTACAGGTTGTGTTACAGTCTTTGACAAAAAGTAAAAACATATATAGATTTAATAAATATGCTATGGCTGCTAAGCATCTCTGAGAATACCAGATAAAAGATGTGTTTCCTCACAAAAAAATCAGTCTTTAAAAATATTTAAAAATAATCAAAAAATCAGAATCACCAAATGTATTTTGGAATATTTTTCAGGACAGATTTTTAATCAATATAATTTTTTACATACATTTCTTACCAAAAGTGACTTTTTTCTTATCTTCCACAGAGTGTTGATCCTCATCCTGATCCTCATCACCTTCTAGTTCATTTCCATGAGCATCACCCCCTAAGTCTTCATCTTCTTCCTCCTCATGGTTACAATCTCCATCACATTCATCACTATCTTCCTCTCCATGTAAGCACCCAATATATTCATCAGTGCTCTGTAAAGCATAATTAGTATTGGGTAAATTGAGCCCAGTATCATTAAGAATCATGTTTTCACCATCTTCTTTAAGGTCCTCAAGGTCATCTTCATCTTCTTCCTCATCATCATCTCCATCATACTCGTCAAATGTATCATTCAAATTTTGTTCATCACCACTTAAAAAGATCTCCCTACAATTCATTAAATTTCTAAGCTCTTTAAAATTTGATTTAGCAGAATCATTCAAATGTTGATGTTGTGATATAGCTGGTTTCTTATCAAGTTGCTTATTTTCATTCATGTTTCTGTATACACCAGTATCATTTTTATTCATATCGTCAGAACCCAATAATCTAAAAGAATTTATTTTACTGATTTTGGAAAAAGATCTCTTGAAACTAATATTTTCCAAAAAATCTATTCTATCATCATCCTCAGTCATGTCAAAAGAATGGAACATGAAATCCCCTTCTAATTTGTCAATATGACTTTCAATAACCATCCTAGACTCAAAAATACTTTGAGAGGATTGTACTTCATTCTGTTTTCTAACATACAGTTTCTTTTTTTCAATGCTAGAAAAATTGGTATCTTCACCTGAGAGACAACAAAACTTCTGACAAAAACTCCTTTTAAAAGTCTTTTCCTCACAGGATTTAGGATATGAGATATCTTCATCTGTGTCAGAGTATGATTCATCAGTGGAGTCTTTTACAAAAGTTTGTCTTTCATAATCAAGATCTTCCTCAGTGCACATATTGTGGCTTGCACACAATGTTTTGTGGTTACCATTATCATAGTAATCTTCATCAGATCCATAGAACATTCTATTACTTGTATTTGTTTTATGTTCATTTTCTAAAACATCATCTGTTTCTGAATAAAGGCTGTCAATTAAAGTTGACTTCTCCCTTCCAGCATGATCCAAATTTTGCTTTTCAGTACCATACGAATATTTGTCTGCTAATATACCTGAGCCATTTTCACTTAATCTTGAAGGAATATAATGCTTCTGTACCTGATAACCATAATCATGCACTGCATGTGAAGCACTTTTAAACGATTCTTTTTCTTCACAGTTTTCATGGTCTTCACTAGACATATGAATAATAGTTCTATCACCTTGAAAACCACTATGTCCTTGATGAGAACTAATTAACTGGTCTCCTTCAATGTTAGCATTATTCATATCACTACCAGATTTAAAATGAGCAATGCTTGTATGTTGTTTTATAGTATCATTTTCATGAGTAATATCATCATGGATGGGAGAAAATTCTTTACAAATATTTTGTGGAGAAAATTCTCTTCTCAGCGTATTTGGAGAATATTGGTGCTTTTTCAAAGTAGATGGTGAAAATTCTTTTTGAAAGATCCCAGCAGAGAAGTCTTCTTGAGCAGTAAAACTCTTTTTGCCACTATTTTGATGTTCCTGTCTGATATTTGGTGGTAAAAGTTCTTCTGAATATACATTTGGAGGAAACCTTTTATGAATATTGGTAGGTGAAAACTCCTTTCTTAAATCAATTGGTGAAACCCCTTTTTTTATACCTTGAGAACAGCTTCTTTTACTTGTAGTAACTTTCTGAATAGAAGGGCTATATATTCCATGAAAAGAATCTTTTCTTACAATGTCACTGTCTGGTTCCTTAGTCGAAACCAATTGCTTTAAATTATTCATCCTTAACTCGTGTGATAAATTTTTATTTTTCATTACGTTTTCTTGAGAATCAGTAAAAATACCTTCAACTTTCATATTGGTTGTAGTCTTACAATTAGAACCATATTGAAATATATTTTGTGAATATCTTTTAGAAGTTGCACTACTGACTTCAGCATCCTCATCTCTGTTAAAATTGTAACCTTCAGATGACGATTCTGGTAAACCCTCACTTAAATCAGCAGATCCATCTATACTAGTTGATATTCTTGAACTGGTTATTTCGTTTTCGTTACTGCAGGCCTGATGAGATGAATTTGAAATTCCTGATGAAACATCATTCAGTATACCTATAAAAGATAAAGTGCTTCTGTGAATGAAAGCAGGCAACAAAGATAACAAAGGACACTCACACACATATGAATGTAAAAGAAATAGCTAGAGATAAGGATTGGGTAATTTATCAGCTGTCAAGCGTTTTCGAACAAGGTGTTATTAGCAATGAATATCTAATCAAGAGGATATCTTAAAAACACTTAAAAAACATAATCAGGATACATTTATTAACATCTGTGTCATTTTGTGTGGGGTTGAATCCACTCTCAATGTAAAGAATTCTTTATATTGTGCTTAATATTTATTGCAATTTTGATGACTTTTTGTTGTAATAATCTAACATTGTTTAGAGTACAACTATTTTTGAACAAATTTTATGTATGGGTGAATTCTGAAAATATATCCTAGGGCTTCCTTGACAAATCAGTGAGTTAAAGAATATTACTTTATTTATATTACACATGTAAACAGATCAAAGAAGAGGTGAACATGAATAAGCAGATATTAAAGATCACAGTGAAGCAGAAATGCAAGAGAAAATTCTAAAATAATGCAGCTCATCCATGCAAGGGTTTCTAGAAAATGCATAACAATTCTGTTTTTAGGCTTAAACTCAAGGAAGCACTGCACATAAATTGGATCAAACCGGAGCTTAATAAACAGGTAAAGTATTCTGTATGAACGAAACAATTAATACATTCACTTTTTTTTGCCTCCACCCTCCCCTGTGTCTTTGGCCTTTTATTGTATATTTCACCTAACCTCACCTCATCTCGCTTTGGTATATTTAATAGGTTTTATAATTTTAAATATCTACTTTGTACCTTTGTATATTTTAATTACTGTTCCTATGGTAACAAAATTGTAACTTTTTAAAACCTATTTTTAACTTTGCAACATTTTACTGAGACCACTGAAGAGGGCAGAAGTTATTGCTGAAACTTGTATGGTAAAAATTGTACATATACACTATGAAACTTAAAAGTGTTTTTATTTTTCATAAATTTATATAAATTTATAAAATATATAAATATATGCATGTATGTATATTCTATAATCAATGAATTATTATAACTAAAATGCCCTTTTATAGGAGGAAATATCTCCTTGAATCGAAAAACAGCAAACAATTGAAATAAACAAAAACACAATCAAAGAATATACATTATAATTGAACTTTATCATCAGCAAGTAAGCGGCAAGGAAACGACGAGTAACTAATGAATAACCAATGTTTAAATGACATACCTAGTTAACGAGTTTGAAAAGAAAGCACTAGAGCAATTGTAAGTAATGTAATGGTCAAAATACCACATATAAAGAACTCATTGACAGATTTTATGTTTCTATGTGAATAGCATGTACAGTTGAAACGAGTAACCCAAAATAATACAAAAAAATACAAACAATATATCTATAATGATCATACTTTTTGGTTACTCGTCTTACCTGAACACTTTACAATGGAAGAAAATATTCTATTAATGTTAATGTAATGGTATGATTAACAACTGGCTGAAACGATTAATAAATACTTCATCACTCAATTTATATTCCAGATAAAGCATGTTGGTTACTTGATGGTTACTCGTTGGTCAGTTGTGGTTACCTGTTAAGATTTATTGAAAGTGACCTTCAAATAAAAAAGATAAGTTATAATCTTTTTTTTCAAAAAGACAAACAAGAATACGGTTTCTCAGTATGAAAAAAACAAAACAACCTAAATTATTTATCGATATTCTGAAATAATGAGCTTTTCTTTCCGAAAAATCAATTTAATTGAATGTAATTCGAATTCTTTATAAAACTATATTTACTCAGTAAAAAAATTCTTTTTCAGCTTAATAAGCTCACTAAATCGGCAGTATAAAGCAGGTCCTCTACTTAGATAGCTGTCTCTGACGGCTTTTGAGGATTTCGCCCAGCGCAATTTTAATTGTTTATTTAGCTATTTTGTAAATATTGATGTAAATCGTTAGGCTGGAAATACAATACAATACAATACAATACAATATTAGCCGATTTTACGTAATCATTTTTATCTCCTAAATGTTGAGCTACTACTCGCTGTTAATTCGTCAGTTGCGCGTTGAGATGGCCTGTTAGTAAAGGTCGCCATGGTTCAGCGCTTATAGTAAACGAGTGCGAATAACAATCCCTTTTGAAAAACCTTCAGACTTTCAGGCAAAATTAGTGAAACAATCTTAAATTAATTTAAGTACCTTTTTGATACCTTTTATTGGCGGAATGACTTTTTTAAACACCCTGTATTTGTAATATCCGTCTATCTCAAATTTGTTTCTCTCGAATGACCTCCACATAAAAATCAATTTTAAGGCGAAATATGAATCAGTTTTTTTAAATTTTTGGGCCATATGTAATCAAGTCATTACCTTTTCAATAAAAATCAGTGAAGGCTATTATGGGACCTTTTACTGGTGGGTTGACTTTTTTGTTGACTACATCCTGTAGTCTAATTGAAAAGTCTTGACACTAACTTTTACACCTGTGGCTACTTTGTTTTAAAAGATTTTCTCGTGAAAATAAATTAAAACAAACAACCTTAGTGGTCAATTGTACATAAAATTAGTAGCCATTGGACGATTTTGAAACTCTTACCTATCTCTATATAGATCAAGGATGTCTATTATTCCACAAGACCCGTTCCTCTTTAACGATACTGTAGCTAAAAATCTGGACCCAGCACAGACCTTCGATACATATGAAATGATGGATGTCATCGAGAAATGTCATTTGACGAAACTAGTCCAAGATTTAGGTAAGACGATATTCTTTTTCAATGCAGTCATGAGGTTGGAGTTTCTGTCTGTTAGGGAGGGCTGACTTGTAAAGACATAAAAATGTACATTTTAGCGGCAATGATAGATGTTCATAATTCATAATTTTATGCCTTTAGGCAGAGAGAGGAGGCAAATGTTTATACGCTCTCCCCCTCGTTTCATTCGTTCTTAGATGATTGGAAGCCTTACGTCTTAATTATTGTGGACGCTAGATGGCAATTGAAATATGTTTTCAAATTCAATGCCTGTTTGAGGCTATTGGACTGACATGATTTCTACTTCAGAAGCCTACTCTGTAAAAACGGTTTTTAGGTTTAACACTTTGTTGTAATAATGAAAATGTCTGACATAAGTTTTCAAAAAAAATTGTAAATAGAAATCTACTTCGGCTGTCAAGATCTGTCTTTAAAGGGGAAGTCAGACTACAAAATGAAAATTTTGCTCCAGTTCCCAGTTGTTATATTAAGCATCGTGTCATGAATAAAATTCACCAAAAACGACATTTACTGAAAAAATGAAGTTATCTTTTGGTCTTCTCAAAAATTTATTTTTTAACAGAAAATATCTGTTGAGGAGGTATACGCGTTAAAATGTGTTTCGAAAATGTATTGTTTTTCTACGTAATTTTAATCATTACCTCATTCCACATCTGAAAATGTAGGAAAAAATTGGGGTTTCCGGCCAAAATTCCGCTAGAATGATCCAAACAATTTATCCTTTCTCCTATATCTGTGGTGCATTTGAGTGGCATGCGAGGTTACATTTGATGGCGCTATGCGGTGATAGAAGAATTTAGTTCAAAAATGTCCCCTAAAAAACTGTTACAGGTAAAACATTATTTGAAAATGTGATGTCAATAAAACAATTTCGCTAATTCCACTAATTCCGCTAATTCCGGCCAAAATCGGGGTATTTCAACCATTTCTCACCCCCCAAAATACCATGATTTTAGCCTATCTTGATGTGATTACTCATGTTTAACATATCATACAATCATGTGGCATTGTGTCTTAAAGTCTGCGTAAACGAATTTCGTGCACATAACTGGAACGTTCCAACTACGATACTTACAATAGTTTTAGATTGCTTTTAATTTTTGATGACATTTGAAATCTCAAATAAACTTCAAAAAAAATTCATTCACGCAGAGAGGTCAACCTTCAATCTTTGTCTGGAAAAATGAACCATGGAGATGGAAAGGGGGGTCAGAATGCATCCGATTAAAAAAAATATGGTGAAATGATATAACTTATGTAAATCTAATGTAAGATGGGGTTAATTAAGCAATGTCATCAGCAGGCTGGCAGGCAGGAAAATGAAGTTAAATAAAAAAATGAAAAGCTAAAAATTGATTAACACTCAAAAATCTTTTTTTA
>JAUKPT010005235.1:0-10564 GCA_032273505.1 Nanomia bijuga | reverse complement strand
GAGAAGACCTTAGTTGTTTGATTTTGTTCCCTAAAAGGATCAGCAATTCTTGTTTTTCTTTTAAAGTCTTCCCAGTGACAAGCAAAAAAGTGTTGAAAGGTGAAATGGTGTTAGTATGGTAATGATTTCTGCAGCTAAGTGCGCTCTTTGGCGCGTGTATAATGGACAGGAGGAGAGACAATGAGGCGTGTCTTCAGTCCCAATACCACAAAGACACGTGTCGACAGGGGTGTCTTCAAAATTGTGATTGAATTTATGATTTCTTAATGGACTGAGACCAAGTCTAAGTTGGAAAATAGAGTGAGAGCCGAAACAGTCGTGAATTCCAAATATTGGTCGACGCTTTGGTCTAAATAAGTTGTTCAGGTGCGCTTTTAAGACAGGGAGAGATGGCAAAGAGATGTGATAAAACAAGTACCAGTTTTTGATGGCATCAGGAAAGATACCTGCCTGCTGATTAGTATTTTATTAAATAGTTCGTGATAAAAATGCATTACTAATTTGTTATTTGTCTTAAGCATTTCAATCAGAATTCCGTCTTCACCCCCTGCTTTTCCACTTTTCAGCTTACGCACGCACGTGTTCTTCGATTTCTTTTCTTGAAATATACATACACAGGCCTGTTGTCATTCCCTTCGTCCTTATTTTCTTCGTTATGACTCTCTTCTTCTTCATTATATAGTTTAGAAAAATGTCACGGAGGGGTCCTGGCAATTCCGTTTCTTCCTTAGACTTTCTTATATTTTTGAGTTTCTCCCAGAAAACATTTTTGTCACCCTCGGATTACTTTTCTATTTCGTGTATAAGCCCTTGTTCGAAGTGTCTTTTCTTACTTTTGACTAGGTTGTTATATCTTCTTCTGGTTTTATAGAACTGCGATCTTATTTCATTTTTTTCCGGGTTCCGTTCTTATTAAATGCTTTGATTATATAGTTAAGTGTTCTCTTTAATATTCCTGCGTTCCTCGTTGTACCACCTTTTTTTATCTTGTCCCTTCGACCTGTTATTTATTCACTTTCGTATTTATTAACAGTGACAATACATTCGATATTAACAGCTTCTACAAAGTTGTCGTCTCGCAGACAGAAGGAAAATCAAAATGGCTTATCACCTCCGGTGGGACTCGAACCCACAATCCCCGGCTTAGGAGGCCGGTGCCTTATCCATTAGGCCACAGAGGCACGGACGTTGATGAAATTTAAAATTTTAATGACACTTTAATAAACATTTTAAAAGCATGGTATTAGTTTTTAGATATTGTAACTTGATATAGTAGAACCGAGCTTGACAACATTTTAAAGTTCGTCTGTAAAGCAATGTTATCTATAATTAATGTTTTGAGGAAACTCTCACGTTTTTCTTGTGAGGGTGTTGATCAATGGATTTTAATCAATATTTTGATATCTTTATCATCATTTAAATTATTCAAATTCTGTTAAGCATAAGAAGTGAGCCAAAAACGATTTAATAAAACCAAACAAAGATAGTTTTGATAAAAACGTTTTTGTCTTTACCTAATGAAAAATCATGTTGTGTGGTTATATCTTTAACGATAGAGCTAACATTGTATCAAAAATGTTTTTTGGAGGGATGAGAAAATAATCGTTTAAATATTTATATTTCAAACTATGTACATGCTTGTGCGCTCGTGCGACGGATGCATTGAGATTGAGTTTTGTCAAGGTGATATGTTAAAATACTTTCTAATTTAAAAAATAATGTTTTGAGGAAACTCTCAGTTTCACTGTCTAACTTACTGTGAAACTTCACGGCAGATGAAGAAAATAGATAGATATATAATAGATATAAAACGTAAAAATATTGTATTTCGTGTTAGGCATAAAACACTATGGCAGGCTTAAATTGCTCACCTCCGGTGGGACTCGAACCCACAATCCCCGGCTTAGGAGGCCGGTGCCTTTTTTTTTTTTTTTTTTTTTTCTTGTTTAATAACCCAGGCGAACGAAACACATGTGCCCTTATGATATTAATGCTTCTTGCCTAGAAGCTGGCTAGTAGACTTTCTTTACGATATCATAAGGTCGCCTTTATAAAGCTGTCCACTAAAAGATCTTAGGGACGATAGAGACCTGGGTTCCCGCTGTGCACCTTATCTCTAGCTTCGGTGATAAAATGGACTATAAATAGTTGCCAATTGTAAATTTGTTTATGTTTTATTTAAAGACAAAAAAACTGTTGGGACAGTAAAAAATGCCAGTTTGAAATTTTGCTTAGACCGTAAGGTATATATAAAAAAGAAATAAACTAGGTTGGAAAGAGACAAGGATTCAGAATGGTACTCCTGAGCTTCCCATTCCTTCACCCTGTCCCTCCCCTTTTTTTTGTATTTTTTGTTTTTATAATTTAACACGATAAATAATCTAAATAAATGAATAAACTAAGTATAATCTATGTACAAACT
The DNA here is from genome assembly GCA_032273505.1 of Nanomia bijuga. Lineage (NCBI taxonomy): Eukaryota > Metazoa > Cnidaria > Hydrozoa > Siphonophorae > Agalmatidae > Nanomia > Nanomia bijuga. Next base: position 8,142 of record JAUKPT010005235.1, on the reverse strand, counting down.
CCATGAATAACTTTTTTTTGATTTTTTTGATTTTTTTTTCATAATATAAGTGTAATAATATAATATTCTTTTTAACTCAATGAACTTCTTTTTTTGTTATTTTTCTTTTTTTTTTTCTTTTTTTACTATTTTTATACATTTTTCATTTTTTTTTAAATATTTTTGATGATTTATAAGTTTATAAACTAATTCAATAAAGTAATAAATTGTAAAAATACATGAAGGTGTAGGGAGAAAAGGGCAAAACGTTTTTATTTGAACATATTGGATATATATTCCTGAGTTTTGCCAGTCTCTCAACTACAACCCTTTATCTCATTCAAACAAATGAGTGAAGTCAGCATAATGATCTGATTCACACTAAACAATATTGTACTATCTGGAAGGAAAGGGCAAAAAACATCATCTACTAACCAAAGGCAGGTTAAATTAATCTAAATGATTTATTTCTGCCCAGTCCTTAACATGATCCAAAATATTTGGACAAACTACATTGAAGAATAATAAAAGTAAAGTTAGGTGCAGGGAGAAAATGGCAAAAACATTTTAGGTAATCATATGTGTACATATGATTTGGTTTTTGCCAGTTTCTCAACTACAATTTTCCTATTCAATCACTACAATGAGTGAAGTTATGATTATAGTATAATATGGAAGGAGAGGGCAGAAAAAACTCATAAAGAAACCCGAGGAAGGGTTTAATCTTATGTGTATAAGTTCTTTCTGCCCAATCCTTAACATAATCCATAAGTAAATGGATAAACTACGTTTATTACAATAAGAGAGAAGATTTAGGTGAACAAAACAATATTCACCAAACGCAAACCTATGCTGGTCCTGTTTGTTTGTACTGTACTTAATCAACTCTTAGAAAATATATATCAGAAGTATAGAGAAGTTCGAAAAGATTTATTTATCTGCAAGTATGCTAAACGTCTTCATCTTCACCCTACATTTGGGGAAAGATTCGACTAAATTTTATCAACAAGTATTGCCTATCACATGAAATGTCAATGATCCCCAATGCTGAATCAACCTGCAGCTGCAGAAAGAATCAAGAGTGATGTCGTTACACAACCAATTGATGTTGAGTCCGTTTGCAAAATGCACGTGACTCAGAATCAACAAGACATGCAATCAACAATCACCCTTAATACGTTCTACAAACAGCAGTTTTTAACATCATTGGTGGATCAGTGGCTTTCATGAGATGTGCACTAAATGATGATAAAACACCTGGGGAAGAAAATGACTTCTCAGATAATTTAAGGCACACACAAAAAGGTAAAAAGAAACATAAAAAAATAATAAAAAGAAAAATAGATGATTCCTTAAAAGGCTTTAAAGTTGGTACATGAAATTATCAACATCTAGAGAAACTATATACTAAATATCAAATAATAAAAAATTAGTCTAAGATTATTCCGTGCTTTAAATATAGATAATAATAAATTAATAAAATTATACTCGTAAATAATAAAATCAATACAAAAATGACAAAAAATGTGAAACATTAATAAAATTAGTACCACTTCAAGCCGAAAGACATCATATAAGAAAAAAAAAAAAAGAAAGAAAAAAAGAATTTGATTATGATAAAGACAGTTGACAAGTTATGAATTCTCAATCGGTATAACTCTGACAATGTTTTCTACTTGCACATCCCTGTTAGGATCTACAAGGAAAACACGGTCAGGATTATAGTTTTTATGAAAGAGGTCAATTCGCTGATCATTTTTGAGTCTGGTATATGCGTTAATTAATTCTTTTGTGAATCTAGCGTTAAAGGTATGTCGTAAGTGTACTAAATTCCCAATACCTAAGTCGTTATGAAAAGCAGATTTTTCTTGTCTAATAATACAGTCTCGTAACAAAAATGAAAGCCAATTTCGTACGAGAATTCTAGGTGAGCTCCCGTACAGACCAAATGCCATTTCTTCTTCTGAAATAGAAACAGGGTGTAGTTTTAACAAAAAAGGGGTAATCTCTGACCAAATTTGTTTAGAAAAAGCACAATTCAGAATTAAATGGAAACAATCGTTATCGATAATTTCCTCTTTACAAAGTGGGCAAGACATGGATTTTTTGAACCACTTGCTATAGGAAGCAGTGGTATAGCCATTTAAATGTACTTGGTCCCAGACTTGGGATACGGTTTCATTTGTACATAGTGGATTATGTACAGTTTTCCAAATTTGTTTCCAGTCAAGGGCAGTATTAAGTTTGTCTATCCATTTTAATTCTGAGTGGTGCTCTCTATAAACTTGGGTCCGAATTATTTCTTCATAGAGCATTTTTTGTGTTACTTTACTGAAAGAAACTTTTCCTTGATGGGCAAGGAAGTAAAAGTCATTCCTATCTTGAAAATCTTTGACTCGAATTTGATCTAAAATGGAAACAACACTTTTCAAGTATTGTTCCCCTCTATTCTTTTTACCTTGTTCTAAAATAAGGTCTTGGTATGTAAAGTACTTTTTGTCAAGGCATATTTTGTTAGGCGTAATGGCTTGATCATTTTCATTTCGAAATGTCTTGTTATAAAAGATTTTTTCTTCGTAACGATCAAAAATTTGTTTTTCCATTTCCAGAGAAGTCATTGAGACAATGGCTTCCCTGTAAAATGAAGAAGGATAGACACAAGTATTTTTAGCATAATTTTTAGGAGTAAAGAATAATTCAATTCCAGTTAGGCCCCCTTTTTGCACCCCAAACAATCTCTCCATTAACGCCTTATGGAGAGACAGTTCGGTGTTGGTGCAAAGAGAGACCAGATACTGGACCTTAGAGGCTTCAGACTTATGTTGCACATTAATCAATTTGATTCCACCATCCGGCTTAAGTTTCATCAGTTCGATTTGACGAACAGAGGTTTGTTTTTGTGGATGATTGAGGTATTCTAAAAAGGCTTTTTGAAGGACATCGACCAAGGGAGGAGGAATTGAGTAAAACTTAGCAGCATACCAGAGACGAGAAGCATGGAAAATTTCAATAACTCTTGCTTTAGATAAGGTACAAAGTTTGAAAGGTTTCCAAAAGTTAAGAGAGTTCTTAACCTTTGGAATGATCTTTTCAAACGTTTTTTGTGCAGGATTGTCATTGCCTACAAAGACACCAAGATGAAAAATGTTTTTGTTGGTCCAACTTATGCCTAAGGGTGAGTCCTGGCGATTTTTCCAGGATCCACACCAAAGACCTTTGGTTTTAGAAATATTTGCTTTTGCGCCAGTGGCTTTTTCATATAGTTGAATGTCTTTTATGACTTCCTTGAAACAACGGTTTTGTGTAATAGAAATTGTTGTGTCGTCAGCATAATGCATGCTGACGATTTTTTCTCCGCCGACAACGAATCCTACTATGTTTTGATTTTGTCTTATCTGTAAGCCGAAGAGTTCACCATTTAACACATATAAGAAGAAACTGAGTGGATCTCCTTGACGTACCCCCCTCATTAGTGGGATAGGTTCAGTCAAGAATCCATTCAGTTTCACTCTTGTGACTGCCGTTGAGTAAATTTGTCTGACCCATTGAATAAAATTTGATCCTATTCCAAAAGCATCCATTGTTTTATAAAGAAAAGAATGATCAACTCTATCAAAAGCCTTTTCTTGATCCAGAAAGATAAAGGCTGCATCAAGATTTTCTTTATTGGCTAGATCAATAAGATCTCGTAGCAAGTGAACAGTATGGTCAATTTGCCTACCATCCACTGCTGTTTGTGTTTTATGAATAATAGTTGGTAAAACATATTTCAATCTGGTAGTGAGTGCTTTTGAAATAATCTTAACATCAGTATTAATTAAAGAAATAGGTCTATAATTGGCAATGTCTTCAATGTCACCTCTGTCCTTGTAGATCAAGGTGGTGACAGAAGTATTTAATGAAATAGGAAAAGAATTAGTAAAAGCATGATTAACAAACTGAAGGTATCTATCTTTAATATGAGGCCAGAAAATCTGATAAAATTCTGCTGGAAGACCATTTATCCCAGGACTTTTTTCCTTATTAAGTGAATTGACAGCTTCTTGAAGTTCCTCTGCAGACAAGGGAGCATCAAGGCTGTTTCTGTGTTCAACAGATAGTTTTTTCTTGACATTCTTAAGTAGAAGTTCTTGACTCTTGGGGTCAGTGGAGCAGGAGGAATAAAGAGAAGAATAAAAACCTGAAACAATTTTAAGAAGATCCTGTGAGCTAGAGACTGACACACCTTTATCATTTTTTAAAGAGCCTATTCGTGACTTTTTTATATAACGTCTTTCGAGTCTAGAGAAAAAGGAAATATTAGGATCAGCTTTTTCAAAATTTGGAAGGTCTCTTGTTCGTATTCTATGTCCTTCTATTTCTTTTTCTTCTTGTGCTTTTAATTGAAATTGTACATAAGAAAGTCTTTCAGTCAAAGATATTGGCATACCCTTAACTGGAAGAGATTCAAGGTATTCTAGTTCAGTCAGGAGAGATTTTTTAAGATTTCTTTCTCTATATTTCTTTTGCTCAGTGTACCACAAGGTCTTACTTCTAACATTCAGAAGCAAAATTTCCCACCATTCAGTAGGATCTTTTGCTTTAATCAATTTAGTTTTAGTAATGACATCTAAGATGAGTCTAATATAAGGCACATCATTCAAAACACTTGTGTTTAGTTTCCAATATCCTGGCCCTTTCTCCTCGGGAGGAGTCAAGGTAAAAATGAAAAGTTTATGAGCATTGGCTTTTGAATAGTGTTTGTAACTGATGTTTCTTACATTATACACATGGTCGATGTTGACATACACTCTATCAATCCTGCTTTTACCTAATTTTGTATGATAAGAAAATACTTTAGCTGTGGGATTTTGTTCCCTAAAAGGATCAACAATACGTGTTTTAGTCTTAAAATCTTCCCAGAAGTTTTTTATCAGATTGTCCTGTTGATTCATACCTTGGCCCTTGTCTAAATCAAAATCAACAAAATTAAAATCACCTACAATAATATTATTATCATTCTTAGAGTGACATGCAAAAAAGTGATCAAAAGTATGATGAAGATCTTTTTTACGGATCTTCTTAAATTGAGGACCATAAAAAGCAGTAAGATTGTAAATTTTATCAGACACTTTATCCTTAAAATGAATATTCAGAAATCTACCAGGTATTTTAATAGAATATTTAACAATTTCAAACTCCTTACTAATAAGCACAATAATTCCAGCATGTGTTTCACTAAAAGGCGTTGGTGTATGCAAAAGTGTGTGTGTAGTTTTATATTCATTAATTAAATCAGGAAAGTCGTCCTCCCCCTTATGATGGGTTTCGACAAAGACAGAAATAGCAAAACTTGCATTAGGCAATTCTTTATCATAAAAGCCCATCTTGTGGGCTGTGGAATCTGTAACAGCCCGAAGGCCACTACAATTCCACAAAGAAATTTTTAATTCACTCATATCTAAGTAGGATGGTTTTCAAAAAAGAAGAAGAAAAGCATTATAACAAAAGGACCAGCATAGAGAACCAGGATAAATCTAAACGTTAAAGGTAAGAAATAAATAGACTTATTCATCTAAAACGACGAGTTTGACACCAGGAGCACCTTCATTCGAGCTGTTCGATTCTCGTCTTCTCTTTCTTAGATCTTCCAGCGATATGTTTTCGTCAAAAATAATCGTTTTGATTTCGGTATATAGTTCCTCATCCTCTAGAATACCGTCAGAAGTGCACGCTGTCAGACAATTTCGACAGAATCCACTTCCTGGAAATCGTCCCCTGGCTGAGCACGAGGAGCATCCGGACACGTACATGGACGTTACACCTTTATACAGTTTGTCGGTGGTAATAAAGTCCTTATTTAAGATGAGGTGAGGGGCCATGCAATGAAGCATTTCTTCAGTGCATTGTTTCGTTGGGTGCCCCTCAACCCACTTTTCAGAATATCCATCTATAGATCTTAAATCAAATATGTTTTTCTTTAAAACTTTCTTTGACTTTTCTGCGAAATAAAGATCCGCAAATTGCTGGATTGGGCTTTGCTGCACCCTTGGCGGAGTAGTATTAAAGAAACAAAACCCGTTTGTTTGTTCACGTTGTTCCCCTATTTTCACGAGTTTACTTAATGACGAGTCTATTTTCTTAGCAACGACATATGGGTTAGTTTCATTACCAATCATGGTATCATTAGCCCCGGCTGCAATTGTATAAACCCTGTATTTATCAGTGGGGCATTCTTCAATGGCCTGAGCCAGTTGTCCGACAGTAGCTCCGGACATGCAGGAAACGTCGGCACGAAGGCCTACATGTTCTGCAAGCCGTAGCGTACTGTCGGCCAAAATAAAGTCAGTAATTGTAGATTGTTTTTTTACTTCTAACGCTTCGTAAAATTGTTTTAAGTAAGGACAGGCGCCAGCATGTTCCTCGTTACATGAGGAGCAAAACCAGCGTTTGCCCTTGTATTTTATGAGAAAAGATTGTTCCTTCACAATAATTCGATTCGGTAGTGGATTGCTTGCAGATTTGGTATCAACCACCAGCATTCTATTCCCGTTCAGCATATTAGTGTCCTTATTCACTTGCGGTTTTGTGGCCATGACAACTTCTCCATACTGACTCATTAAAGAGTCAAACTCTCGTCCGTGGATTGCGTGTGCGGGGCCCATATCCCCATCCACAATAGTGATAAGGGTACCCTCGCGCCGTTCCGCACCTGAGCTTTTATGATCCAGTAAGGGGATCTGTATGGTTTCAAGACTATTCCCATTTCTTTTTTTTCGTGGTAACGAGATGTCCTTCTGAGTTGGCTCAGTGGTGGCCGCTATTCGGTAGCATCCTACCATCCTACCCGACATTGGTTTAAAAATCAATGCCGGGTCAGAAGGGAAAATGCACCGTACAGCGGCACCAATCACCGTCTCATCCGGGCACTCAAAAAAATTGTAATGTGGCCGTAAATCGATCATGTGAAATTTTTGGCCAGATGCAACATTCGCAAAGGAGTTCTCTTTAGCTTGATCCATATCAGACAGTTAAATGCAGTATGAATAAAAGATCCAATCAATGTCAGAAATAAATAAATCAAGATGTCCACCAAACAAATTATATGGGTCAACAGTGTAGCAAAGAATCAATATGAAACAGTAAAACCAATTCGATATAAATGCCAGTACTTTTCCGCATAAATTTAAAAAAACTCTTTTTCCTAGATGCGGCAACTTAATTGCATCCAGTAAATGTAGGAAAGAAGAATTAAAATCACTTTCGAAACAAATGTTATAAGCATTAATGAAGAATTAATATAATTGTATTAATCCTTTTATTCAAATGAAGATACTAATTGTCAATAACATCTTTCAATAAAAGCATCTATTTATTAAAAAAATCGCTAATCCTTTTAAATAAATAGAAAGGAATGTTTGCACAAAAAAAAGATTGTCGATTTTACGGCAGTCTTAAATAATGTTGATAGTTCAAAGAATGTGAAGGATATAATATATTTTTCAAGAAATTTGTTTGTTTATGTTTATACTTTAATTATTTTTATTTTTATCAATTTTTTATGTAAATCCAAAATGGCGACTGTAACAGGTCGAAGGACTGCTTCTTCTCCGATTTAAAAATGTTTATAAAACGGTAACCAGGTAAAATATAATGTCACAATCTTATGCATATAAACCAGGAAGCAAATGGTAAAGTAAATACTTTTCAAACCAAGTTCAAACAGGATACATAATGAATAAACTTATCAAAACAGTTAATAAATTTTATAAAAACAACATGGCGAAGGGCGTTGCTTCGACTGAAGTTTGAATGTTTTTACTTGAAATGTCACTTCAATCAGCGTATAACCAGCATAAGGATTAGTGTAAATCATTCAGGATACAAAATCAAACAAGATTAGCATTGGATATGGACATCATAAACAAAATTCACCAAGCAAATATAAAAAATTCGAAATTATTTCTTACCACAAAAAAACACGTCTAACCACTCGGCCATCGCAGCTTTCGAACGTTTCGCCTACTAGAAGGAGAGAACGCACAGAAGCGAAAACTAAACAATGCAGAAAAGAATTTTTTTCGCTGCGAGTAGGATTCGAACCTACGCGGGAAGATCCCATTTGATTTCTAGTCAAACGCCTTAACCACTCGGCCATCGCAGCTGAAAACCATTCTATTTGCG
>JAUKPT010005234.1:0-10565 GCA_032273505.1 Nanomia bijuga | reverse complement strand
TCTTAAACTATACATAAATGTTGACTTGTGTACCAAAGATTATCACTTTATCATGATTTTTACAGAAGTTAGACAGGCGGTAGTTTTTACCCCCCTCCCCTTCTAACGTACATAAAAAAGCCCATGTAGAATAGGGTTAAGGGATAATTTGGGTGATAATTAACATTCTCATCACACTGTCGCAGTTGTTTAAACAACGAAAGATCTTGTTAGATTTGAATTAATCGCCCTACCTAATGTATGGAACATTTTTCTTTGCTATCATGTTTGTTTAGGGTCTGAAAGCTCTATTCCGGTTAGATAAATTAGAATCTGATTGGTCATTATTGAAAAAAGTCTGACACCTAGAAGTAGAGAAAGGAGAAGTTAAAGATCTATGAAGGTCTGAAAACTTGTCGAATTCACCTCATTTCGTTGTTTTTATAAAGTTTACTTTTCAACGATGTATAACTTTTTGATTTTTTAAATACTTTTACTATGGAGACTTTTTATTTTTAGATTTGTAACATTATTTCAAAATACTCAAGTATGCCAAAGTGGTATATCTGAAATCAAGTCTCTAGACCCGCAAAGGGTTTATTCCACAGACTAAAATATAAAAAAGTACTACCAAGGCATCTGGATTAATTTCAAGACTAATAGAATACCGTTTCAAGGTATCTTACAATTAGCTGCAGACAAAAAAAAACACAAACCTCCACAACAATCGGTTTTTCTTTTTTCACAAAATAAATGAGTAGGATAGAGTAAAACCTGGCTTTTATTAAAAGATAAATTCTCTGTTCCAACTCTCCCATCCGAATTAGCATTTCATGATCGTTCATAGTTGATCCAGGGGATGATAGAGTGTTAATTCTAATTTCTTTATACTATACAGGGTATCCGGAAAAAAAGTATCTACTCTAATATATCTCTCAGTAGCTTTTTAACTTATGCAGGTGATGCAAAGTTTAATTGCTATTACATACATTTGTAATGATAGTGTTGTAATATTTTATTAATAACGTTTACACGTGCTATGTTGCCTTAATTGTTTTATGAAGGTCAATCGTGTATTTTATAAAACAACGCTACGTTATTTAAAAGATAAGATTAGCTACTTGTTAAACGTGCAAGTATTAAAATCATAAACAATATCTTAAAAACTTATCTCTGTGTTTTTTTTAGAAAGGCAATTAGTCCTTCGGGAGTATCCGTCACATGATTTTGTAGCCTGCATAACTTAAAGAATAAAAACTACTAAGAAAGATATTAGAGTAGATAAATTTTTTCCGGATACCCTGTACAGTATACATAAGGGAAGTATGGGTGTTTAGTTGCTTTTGCTTTATAGACAGGGAAATAACTGTAACAAACTAACCAAACGTGGAATCATGTTTTTTTATGATTGATATTTGTTCAGGAGAGTACCAGGTATGTGAATCCACCTGGTGCTTTTTTTGTACTAAACCGAGATAAAAGTCGAGATGACGTCATATTGGGGAATTCTTTTCGACTCATTGAATATTCATTATGTTGTATATCAATCGATTAGACATTTTATACCGATCAATAATCACAATAGAACTTGGGTCTGAAAATCAAGTCATCAGGATGTATTCATCTTACTAAATTTACTGATAATTGTTGGCAAAAGAAGGGAATTTCTAATCTCCAACTCTATTTGAATGTGTATAATTCATTGGAAATAATCTTACCGGCCTACAAATCGCCAGAGTGATATCATTGGAATATATAATAAAAAAAAATGTATTCAATTCAGAAGTAAGTATAATAAGGGCGAATTCCAAGACCCAAATTGGGCAAAAAAGAGCGTATTTCAATAACAATAAAAATATATGGTGAAATTTGATTAAATGGGACATATCTGATGACAATGGACTTTTTGCCAATGGCCATTTAGGGCCCAATCCCTCAATTTTGGGCACAAAAAAAGATCTTAGATGGCATAATTTAATTAAAAAACGATATCTAAATGTGTGGAAAACATATATATGCAATAGTTGTTTGCCAATTTCCATTTCAGGATTGGGTCTAAATTACCATATTTAAAAAAAAAAACGATACCATAATATTCTACCTTTTAGAAAGGGCACTTATTACAAAAACGTGTGACTTCGCTTTTTCTTTATAAGGGCTTAACTTATTTTGTATTCGTCTTACGATGTTTATTTGACGAGATCATTTTTACGTCCTTTTTAATGATCTTTTTCCTGACTTAGGGAGAAGGAAGAAATTTCCCGTCTCCCATAAAAGATAAGGTTTAAAAGATTACCCCTAATAAACAGTTTCAAATGAGTATCATTTTCCAGAATTAAGGTGCTGAGCATTTATTATTATTAGTGGGGGTACGTTACATTCTGGAGGGGTACGAAAATTTCTTGCGACCTTTAGTAAGGGTACTCTGGCGATTTGTAGACCAATTAGATGATTTACAATGAATTATACACATTCAAATAGAGTTGGGAGATGGGAAATTTCCTTTTTTTGTCTACAATTATTAGTAAATTTAGTATGATGGACACATCCTGATGACTTGATTTTCAGACCCAAGTTTTATTGTGATTATTGATCGGCATAAAATTTCTAATCGATGATATACAACATCATGGATATTAAATGAGTCGACTTCCGGTTTAGTACAAAAAAGACACCAGGTGGATTCACATACCTTGGACTCCCCTGAACAAATACCAATCATAAAAAACCATCATCCCACGGTTTGTTAGTTTGTTACAGTTATTTCCCTGTCGCATGTGAGTAGTGGTCTGGGAGCAAATGCTATGAATACTGATACATGTTGTTATGTAATACGTTGACCCCATCCCCTTACCCTCTAGTTGATCGAATATTATTTTTTCTAATAATCATTGATTGTAAAAAAAACAGTGTTAAATAAAGGTCTCTAAAAATCTGCTCGAGGAGCCGTTCAAAAACGAACGACCCCTTAATACCTTTAAGGATTACGGTTGGGCGCAATATAGTCGCACGCAACCTTGGGAAGTCGTCTTCTTCATACAGTCTTTATTTAATCATCTTTGAAAATATAGACCTTTCCGTAAATTAAAGCTGTTCAGCAAAATATCAATGTTCATTGTCTTTTTTACGATTTTGGCAGCCCTTTCCTCGTTTCAATGCGATGAATGTTATTTACGAAAAGGAGCCTTCAGTTTATTAAGTAATATTCCGAGTGAAATTGAGTATCAGTTTCTCTATTTTTGTTGTAAATGATGTTTGTGTGACAAGAATGATATAAAAAAGGGAAATTGTTGAAATTAATTCAACAACTTCATTTCTCTAGACTATACGACGATACTTGAAAAACTAGCACATGAAAATTTCAAACTTTTGTTATCCTCTCGTCCATCTCCCTTTTATTCATTTTCAACCTGTATTCTAAGTAACTCTTCACTTTACTTAAATACCGTGTACTGTTTCGTATAATTTTACGGTTAACCGAACCTTCTTTCTCTTTACGTACATAATAATATAGAGTCAACACCGTCCACATTTTAGTAGTACTCAAAGCAAGGTTGTTTTCACTCGTTTCGGCGTTTGCATTATCGGCGCATCGTGGTCCGGCACTATCAACAAATACCATATCGGTTGTATCATTAACGGTATCAATATTATTTATACTCGGATCTTCGATAATTACGAAATCATAATCATTCTCATTAGCGCTTATTCTTTTCTTTTTCTTTTTAAAATTATCAACGCGTGCGGTTTTGAAATATCCCCCGTTGAAATATGGGCGTATTAGTTGCATTAAGAATAAACTCTGCTCGCCAAAGCACATGGTAGATGGTTTAATGATTATGTATTCTTTAAGTTAATTCCACGCCAATAATTCACGTGAGTATTATAACCGCTTCATCGATATAAAAAGCGGTGTTCATTTTTACATATGGATCTTCTTACTATCATATTACTTTATTAGTATATTAAAGTAGATTCATTGATGTTTTTCTAAATTCATATTACTTATTATTTACAGAAATAGGCATGATGTGGTGCCTGATACCAGATCCAGTTTATACTTTAAATAGAGCAATGTTGTTTGATAAAACTCTTCTTGTTTGTTATGCTAATCCTTCAATGCGGGTCGAAATGCCAATTGACTTAAAAGGCTCATCACACTTGCTTGTAAAAATAGTATTGAAATATGATCACTTTATTGTTTTGTTTTTCTTGTAGAATTAATAACCTGCTATCTGAATTATTAGCTTTTTAGTCCAGGTACAAATATCTTGTCGTAACATTAAGTTATAAATAATATCAGCTTCTCTGAATATCTTTTGGCTAATTCATTTGTCAAGAAAGTGTACACGATTTCGGTGAATCAACGCAATTTCTGTAATTTCCTGAACAAAAGACCTAAACAATCATACGACATTACTCGGCAGTTGTTTCTCTCTCGTTTTGAAAGTTTATACTACTTTACTTGATGTGACAAAATTCTACATTTCTCTACTTTTCACTATTTTCCATTGTATCTACATATTTTAATAGAGAATTACCTACATTTTGCATTTTTATCCAAAGAATGATCAAAAACACAATATTAATATTAAGAAAGTGCAACATAAAAAGGACATGAGTTAACTATAAAGATTGCAGTTAAAGAAAAATTAAAAATTAAAAATGAATACGAGCATCGGTAACACACGTTTTTGGAATCTCGCATCGTTGGTTTGTTTACCTCCCGAACTGCGATTCTGATGTATAATTTTTACTGACACGTTTACAACAAAAAAACAACAAAGCATTTTACCCTAATTGGCTTTGACAATAGAAGAAATTCTACACTATTACGTTAATTGCTGTCAAGCCAAATAATTTGGAATAACATACATAACATGCAATACACCTTTAAAAGCGTGTTTTTAAAAGGTAAACAAACCAACGATTTAAGTTTCCGAAAAGGTGTCGAGTTATACCATCGAGTTAAAATTTCGAGTTACGAGTTTTTTTCGAGTCATGCTCTTGTGCACGCAACCCGATCATAATTTTGGTTAAAACAAATGGTAGGCAGTGATTTTTGTAAAGCCAATAATTTTGTCAATTTTTATCCTTTCAAGTCAATTTTTTTACAGATTGTAGAAATATATGAAATATAACTGCCACTAACTTTCTGAGTGCTTGAAACTTCTGCTTTCACGCTATTTTCTGTCAGTTATCGACAAACCACTGTGTCTGGTCATTACAAGATGGCTAGGAGGAACATTCAAGGTGTAACTCAAAAAGGTCATTATGAAACTCGAAACTTTTGTAGTTTTAACCAAAATTGCGATCGAGTTACACCCATGGCGTAACTTGAAAATTACCGAGGTCAAATATTCCTTTGTTCAGGGAGCAAGTTAATGAATAATTAAAAGAGAACGGAATGTGGTGACGAAGATTCGATAGTAGGACAGAAAGATTTGCCAAGAACAAAGTCATGGCCTACTCAATAGCACGACCTGATATGTTGCAGTAGACAGTTCAATACCTCAAGAACGGCGCAAGATTTAAACTTCCAACTTTACACATATGATCACGAAGCTGATAATGGTCTGAGAAAAAAACTTTGATAAAGATTGGGTAAATAAGGTAAATAAGGAAAATAATTTCTTTTTTTCACTAAAAGTATCATTTTTTGCATAAATATTTAGAAATCATAAATGAAGGAGCAAAATGCTATTTGATAAAAACATTTAACAATGGTGAATATTTCAGCCAAAAGAGCCCCGTTTTTCTCAGACGTCTAACTAGCAACTTTCATAAATTTCAAAAAACACGTTATCTACACCGTATTGTACGAAACAATTAAAACAATCATAACAACCACCAACACTAACGCTAAACTATATTTCGGTGGAAACGGGTATACCTGTATTCAATATTGTATTATAATGTTGTGTAAGTAACACGTGTTGTTGGATCGCTATGAGCTCATTTTTTGAAATATTTTCATGAGTCACCATTTCAACATAAAATATTTTCAACATGGCAGTTAATTCATTTATTGTCCTGCACTTGCTGTATAAGATAAATCGTGATGACCGTGGTAGGGTTGGACATCACCATCAGTTATCCTACCCTATGACGTCAGGATCAAACATCACCATCAGTTATTCGACACGTTTTTACTGATTTATTTTTTTGCGCATTTGTTTACAATTTAGTAAAAAAGGGTAGCTTTTAACCATTGGATGGAAGCAAAAAATATTGAAGAAGATTTGATGAAAATTTCACCTGCTGATTTAGATGTTATGCTAAACTTCAACGCAAATTTAAAGAATTGAGATAATTCGATATAATTAACGACCCTGCTTTTCAAAAAAATGTGGCTTCATTCACTGCCCCAATCCGTGCAGATGAAAAAAAGAAGTTATTATCAAAAGTGATAAAGAAAGTCTCCATGAATCTAAAGTGTTCTTCAATGATAAGTCCATAATGGTTGATAAGAAAAGTTTTTTTCGACTAAATGTTTTATTTTTGCCGAAGAGCGATGTAGAACTTATCCTTATAAAGGGGGATTTTTTCAATTAAAAAGGATGAAAATTGGATCAAATATGTATCTCTCGGTATTGATGAATTTGAAGAAAATCATGGAGCTTAAAGAGACGGATATGATGGGGGGGGGGGGTCATCTATTCAACATATCCAGTTGTATCATATAAACTTTATTATGCAAAACTAAACACAGAAATAGACGAACTGTTCCAAAGACCAAAGGAAAATGTTCCGGATTATGGTCTCTGGTTTCATGCTCAAGTCATTGGAATCAAAACTCTTAGTAATATTGATACGATGAAAGTAACTAGTCGCGATGCTGGTTTGAGTTAAATATATACAAACCATTGTATACGTGCAACATGCATAACAACAACCTTAGACAACAATGGTTTTGAAGTCCGACATATATGCCGGTTATCGGGCATAAGATCGAGACAAGCATTAGGACGTACAATTGGACCGGATTACAAACACAAAAAAGAGTGTGCGATGTATTATCTGCAACAACTAGGAATACATCTTTATCTCAACAATATTGCAATGGAAACATGTACTTGATTACTTGAGACTATTTTCATTTTACTTTTTATTAAATTTAAAAAAACCTTTTCCATAAAAAAATCACATATAAGTATAATCAGGGGTATGAAACATATCCTTGGTATAATAAAAATCGCACATATCTATAGGTGAAAGTTTTGAAAGGTACTTTTTGACTTCCTGCCAAATTACATATTTTTATGAAAAATGTCTACCTATAAAATATCTAGAAAAGACCCTCAAGGTAGCTAGAAAAGATAAGAAAAAATACCACTACATTTAGTTCCTGAATCTTGAAAATGAAAATATCTAACTTCGTTGTACGCCAAATCAAAAATCTTTCAAAATATCTTATATCTAATCTATTAACTCGAACTAATTCTCATTGATTACATCGAGTATGAACGAATGGATATAGAGTAGAAAAGAACAGTTTCTTTTTGTATAATATTAATATCAATTACTTCATTTAGTTCTTAAATATCTGATCTTGCTTCAAAATGGATGTCAGCATGAAAAATGTTTATCACGACGATTAAGATAAAACAACTAGAATGAAGGAGGTATGCGCGTTATTGTAGTGCGCATACTTCTTGTGCATCGTAAAGTTAATAAGGGAATGACATATTGTCTGCTGCATTGTGTTATATCTAATAAAAAAATATAAATTTGAAACATGTCGTTAAGCGTGTGAGCAAAAGTTACGACTTATTAATCACGTGAAATGTACTTAATGCATCGAAGTATTGTATAATACATGTAAAACAATTATATAAGACCTCGCGCAATTACGTTATTACTTTTCCTTTATAAAATTACGAATTGTCATGTTATCAAATTATCTCTGGTGCACGCTATGGTCACACTACAACATGATTAATCACATCAAGACAGCCTAAATTCCTTATAACGGCATGGTTCCATCTCATTTCACCTCTCATATTACACAAATGTACCACAAATATAGAGATAGGGCCAACTGTTTAGGTCACTCTAGCGGTGACTCGAACGCCTATTAACACGTATACATCCTTAAGGTATTATGAGCAGAATTGACAACACAAATCTTATAAATATTTACGACAAATTAATATTTTATTTTACAAGTAAAATGAATTCATTGTAAATGAAATGTAGTTTGCAATTATCTGAAAAGACGGGAGTTGTAACAATAGATTCATATGCATTGGGGTATAGTTCGTGGAACTGAGTGGCGGATCAAAAACAATTGCATGATTACTTTAATATCAGATATTGTCGCGGTCAGAAAAAGTGGCGAAAGTCGTGCAAGGGGTTGCATGTTATTTATCAGGAAAAGTTGCGGGAATTTAATGTCGCGCATAAGGTGGAAAATAAAAAGAATATTACAAAAATAATTAAAAAAAAACAATTAAAATAAAAAAAGTTGCGGGAATTAAAAGTCGCGACAGAAGAAAAAAATTGTTGCGGTCAGAAAACGTGACAATACCTGACATTATATGCCTACTTATTACATAAATAACATTTATTTGCGCTTACGGATTATACGACATAGCTCGAACGGAATTATGGGTCACGTGATTCAGTCACAATACGCGAAATTAGAATTATGAACTCACGCGTCGTTTAGCCTTGCAAGAAAGAGCAGTGCAGTTAAAGTAATAATGTCGGGAGAAAATTCAGAAGCTGTTGATATAAACGTCGAAGAGAGGGAGGGTTCTCCACTCAGAGAAGAAATACAGAACACTTATAATCACAGAATTCGTAGAAAAGTAGAAGAAGCTTTATGTTTAATAAGGAGATAAAACAGATCATCAAAGCCCAAAGCCAACACGCATCATTTTAAGGGAAACAAGAATCAGCATAATTTTAATTCTGATCTTTTGGGTGATTTGGAACGAATCGAGGACAATTTAGAAGACGGAATCGTGGCTGGAACAAAAAGGGATGTAGCGGAAGTGATAACGAAATTAAAAGAACGAAATAAAATGTTGGTTCTAGCTGAAACCAGTCCAGGTGGATGGAACATGGTAAAAGAGTACATGGGTGGCAACTAAGCAGATGATTCGGAAGATGAAAAATGAATTCGGTCCGCGGAAGCAAGAGCTTTAGCGAAAAGAAAGAGGGAAAGACCTACGTCATCCAAGAGACCATCATCAAGCAGAGATGATATTTTTCGCTTCGCCGAATACCCTCCCTGTAATCCAGAAAAGAAAAGATCCTTCAGTCAACCACAGCCTCAGCTTCGTCAAAGTGACGTCTGTTATAAGTGCGGAAAGAACGGGCACTGGAAAAGAAACTGCTGGTTCAGACAGGAAGAGAGCGACACTATAGTCATATTCTGTGAGACTGAGACGGAAGTGTCAATATCTCAAGTTTCCCATGATCGTTTTTTATCCGGTTTTTGTGCAATGAAAGAAGAAATTATAAGAAAAAAGGTCAGAGAAAAAAAAACGGAAAAATGAGGAGCAAGAACAAAAGAAATGAAGAAGAAAATATGAGATATAAATGTCTGAGATTGCTAGATCGGTATCGGTTCGAAAGTCCTAATTTTTCTGCGTCTATTGATTATATTCATTTGCCAGAGAGATAAATATTTCAGGAGATATGACCCTTTTTGTAACACCCCTACTTTTCTCGAAAAGCAAAAATCCGGGGGTTTAATTAGAATTTTAGTTACGAGCCAACTTTAATTTTAAATTGAATTGATAATTAAGGATATAATTAAGGATACATAACATCAAATGTTATGTTACTTAATTACTATTTTAAACATTCTTTTCGCACGATTATTATAGTTTGATTATGCTTTAATTTTGATAACACCCGGATTTTTTCTTTTAGAGAAAAGTCTGGGGTGGTTTAAAAAAGGCCATATCTCCTGAAATATCGATCTTTCTGGCAAATGAATATAGACAATGGACGCAGAAAAGATAGGACTTTCGAACCAATAACGATATAGCTATCTCAGACCCTTATTTCTCATAGTTGCTGTTCGCCTTCTTCCTTTTTATTTTTCCGATTTTTTTTCTCTGACCTTTTTATCCTGAAAACCGGATAAAAAATGATCATGGGAAACCTGAGATATTGACAATTCTCAGTCTCACAGAATCTGAAATAGACTATAGAAGTTAAATACAAAAGTAATTCAAATTATTTTCCTAATTTTGTTGATAATCCGTCTGACAAAAAAAGACATGTACGAGTTAAAGGGAGTTTAAAATCACATGTGTCTTACTGGTTAGAAATAGGAGCAAATATAAAATTCCGTTTAAAAGTACTTCGATGAAAAAATAATAGGTCGGCGTTGGGAAATTATGAGTTTATTGCCTCGGAATTAAAGGATCTTTAAGAAACCGGTAGAATTTTGGAAACTACAGAGCAGCCTTATTTAGTTAATCCGTTAACAGTTAGTGTAAAAGGGGAAAAGAAAAGGTTAATTTTGGATTGTTCTTATCTTAATGAATCTTAAAAACCATAATATGCAGGCTGTTTAATCGTTTTAACCAAATATGGTTGTGTAATACATTGTACGTAAGTCTATT